>JBBUKS010000049.1:3271311-3284932 GCA_038050645.1 Hedychium gardnerianum | reverse complement strand
ACGGATTCTTCATGTCATGGGGCTTCGAGGTTTCCGCACGCAAAAGCGGTTTTGCGGCTCGATAAAACCCAACAAGAGAAATCTTGGATCTAACTCTTAGATGAGTAGATCTAGCCAAAAGGAAGAGAAAAAAATATTTTTGAGAGAGAAGATTTTGATTTTTTTTGGAGGAAATAAGAAGAAGAAGAGAGAAGAGGAAAGAAATAAGGGAGAGGAGACGGACATGGTCTTGTCTCTTGGTTTATAAAGAGTACACGGGCATCCACACGACCGTGTTTAATAAACACGACCAATAGTTGAGTAGTTTCTACTCCAGTCACATAGTCGTGTTTATTAAACATGCTCATGTCTTGAGTGGTGCTTGGAAGGGACACGGCCATGTCTCTGAGATAGGCTCGGAGTTGAGTTCATTCTGTTTGTGAAGCACGACCATGCTTTTTGAACATGGCCTTGACCTAAATTCCTACAGTTGGAGACATGGCCGTGTCTAATAGACACGACCTTGATTTGAGAAGCTCTTGTATTAATGGCATGGTCATGCCTATGTCACATGGCCTAGACTTGACTTGCTACAGAGGGTGACATGGCCATGCCAACACGACCGTGTAGAGTATAAACACCCCCCATCACGCTTCTTATTTTGTGGCCCTTCTTTGCTTATTTTTCCTCCATTGGCCCTCCATGCCTGTGGAAACTCCACGGCCAGCTTGTGTGAGCCTTTAAACCTACAAAATAAAAAAAAATTATTAACAAAATTTGTTAACAAAAATAAAGAAACAAAAACTAAATCTAAGTAAACTCTTGGGTTGCCTCTCAAGAAGCGCTTGTTTAAGGTCATTAGCTCAACCCCTAACGTGGCTCTTCTATGGGGTGGGGTTCAAATAAATAAAGTCTCTTAGTTTCCTCAACTAACATTCCCAAGAAAAATCTCTTCATCCATTGCCCATTTACCTGCAAGATCCTAATTCTTTGTTCCAAATATCAACCGCTCCATAGGGATATACCTTTTGGACTCTATACGGTCTTATCCATCGTGATTTTAACTTCCTAGGAAAGAGTCTCAATCTAGAGTTGAATAGCAAAATAATGTCTCCTTTTTGGAAATCTCGCCGTGTAATGTGCCTATCATGCTACTTCTTGGTTCTTTCATTATAGGACTTAGCATGCTCATATGCGTTGATTCTTTGTTCATCCAATTCATTAATTTGTAGCTTTCTTTTCTCTCCTGCTGACTTTAAATCAAAGTTGAGTTTTTGTATTTCCCAATATGCTTTATGTTGCAACTCCACTGGGAGGTGACAAGGTTTTCCATAGACTAGACGAAAAGGTGTCATTCCAATTAGAGTTTTGTAAGCGGTCCGATAGACCCATAAAACATCATCTAATTTTAGAGACCAATAATTTCTAATAGTAGATACTATCTTTTCCAGTATATTTTTGATTTCTCTGTTTGAAATTTCTACTTGCCCACTTGTTTGCGGATGATATGACATTGCAATCTTATGGTTCACCCTGTATTTCTTAAGTAGGTTTCAAACTATTTTCAATGAAATGTTATTCTCCATCACTTATGACCACTCTCGGCACTCCAAACCAAGGAAAGATTATCTTTTTGAACATCTTGATAACTGTCCTAGCATCACAAGTAGGAGAAGTTATTGCTTCCACCCATTTAGACGCATAGTCTACTGCTACTAGGATGTAGTTATTTCCATATGATGAAGGAAACGGTCTCATGAAGTCTATTCCCCATACATCAAATAGCTCGACCTCAAGAATATAGTTCAAGGGCATCTAATGTTGCTTAGTGATATTGCATGTTTTCTAATAGCGATCACAAGATAGAACATATTCTCGGGCATCTTTGAATAGATGGGGCCAAAAAAATTCTGCTTGCAAAATTTTGGTTGCCATTTTTAAAGCCCCAAAGTGTCCACCATAAGCTGAGGAATGACACTTATATAGAATTTCCTTCATATCTTCCTCGGGCACACATCTTTGGTAGATTGCATCACTGCATTTCTTGTAGAGAAGAGGTTCACCCCATACATAATTCTTGACATCTGCAAAGAATTTCTTTTTCAGCTGGGCTATAAGATCTAATGGTAGTACTCCAATGACAAGATAGTTTGTAATATCAGCATACCATGACACATTAATGTTGGAGAGGAACAAGAGCTCATCTAGAAAATTATCGTTGATAGGTAAATCATCCCAAACTTTTCCTTCTCCATCTTGATATATCCTTGATAGGTGGTCTGCTATCACATTTTCTGCAACTTTATTGTCTCTTATCTCTATATCAAATTCTTGAAGGTGCAGAATCCATCTGATGAGTCATGGTTTAGCGTCTTTCTTATTAAGAAAGTATCGTATGGCTGCATGATCTTTATAGACTATAACTTTTGCCCCTATCAAATAAGATCTAAATTTATCGAATGCGAATATGACTGCCAATATTTCTTTTTCAATAGTAGCATAGTTTATCTGGACATCATCTAAAGTCCTGCTAGCATAGTGGAAAGCATGCAATTTTTATCCTTTCTCTGTCCCAATATTGCTCCTACAACAAAATCACTAGTATCACACATGATCTCAAAAGGAAGTTCCCAATCTGGTGCTTAGATTATAGTGGCAGTTATGAGTGCATTCTTGATTTTACTGAAGGCTTCTAGGCAATTGTTCTCAAAACAAAATTCTGCATCCTTTAGCAATAGGTTAGTCAGTGGCTTAGAAATTTTGGAGAAGTCTTTAATAAATCACTGGTAGAACCCTACATGATCTAGGAAGCTTCTTACACCTTTCACATTGATTGGTAGGGTACTTTTTCCTTATCAACTTCAATACCTCGTTCAGAAATTTTATGTCCCAAAATGATACCTTCATTGACCATAAAATGACACTTTTCTCAATTCAGGACCAAGTTTACCTCTTCGCATCTTCGTATGACTCTTGATAGATTTGATAAGGATGTGTCAAAGTCAGTCCCATACACCAAAAAATCATCCATAAAAACTTCCATTATGTCTTCTATCAAATATGAGAAGATGGCCATCATACAACTTTGAAAGATAGCAGGAGCATTACATAAACTAAAGGGCATTCGTCTATAAGGGAAAGTTCCAAATGGGCATGTAAAGCTAGTCTTTTCCTGATCTTGAGGGTGTATAGGAATTTGATGAAACCATGAGTACCCATCTAAGTAGCAGAAATATGAGTTCTTGGCCAATCTTTCAAGCATTTGATCAATAAATGAAAGAGGAAAATCTTTCTAGTTTCTTTGTTCATCTTTCGATAATCAATACACATTCTTTATCCGATGATTGTTCTAGTTGGGATAAGCTCGTTGTTTTCATTCTTCACTACTGTCATTCCTCCTTTCTTTGGTACTACATGCACTAGACTTACCCATGAACTATCTGAGTTGGGTAGATTATCCCCGCATCCAATAGCTTAAGCACTTATTTCATGACTACCTCTTTCATGTTAGGATTTAGCCTTCTCTGATGTTTGACTAAGCATTTATGGTCATCTTGAAGCAGTATTCTATGCATGCAAAGTGCATGGCTAATTTCTTTGATGTCATAAATAGTATATCTAATTACCTTCCTATGCAAACTCAATTCTCTAATTAATTTTCTTGTCTCTGTTTCATTCGTGTTTGCATTGACAATCACTAGAAATGTAGAATTTAGCCCAAGAAATTTATATCTAGAGGATAAAGGCTTCAGTTCAACCTGGGGTGTCCTAATTTCTGGTTCAGCTGAAGTACATTCCAATGCCCTTATCTGTTCATAATATGGAGTTATGCCATGAACTTCATCTAGGTCTTGCTCAATTTCTTCAAACTCATTATTTTGAAATCCAGACTTTCCATAGATTAAGTTTGTCTCTTGCGGGTCTTCTAAAACGTGTTGAAACGTGTTTTCAAGAACATCTTCTTCTTTCCATAAAGCTCCTTTGCAATTACTCTTAGATTTCATCTCAGCTGAGGCAATCGATCCATTCATCATTTGACTCAGGGTCTTAGCACACCAAGATGGAAAGTTCTCCTCTTTATTATCCTATTGTTCCAAGCTTAAATATGGTTCCTTGTTTTGTATTTCGGAGATTTTTAGTGAAGGAGTTATCAAATTTTCTCCTGACCAATCATTGATGTTTGTTGCCATCCTGTCGATTAGATCATGTGTTTCCCTCAAACTTCTGCTCACAAGAGCACCTCCTATGGCTAAATCCAACTGAGTCTTGTTCAGGGATGACAACCCAATATAAAATATGTAGATGATCAACCATTCTTGCAATCTATGATGTTGACATTGCTGAAGCAGGGTCAAGTATCTATCCCATGCTTGACACAATGACTCTTCATCTACTTGTTCAAAGTTCAAAATTTGATTCCTCAGTTCGATAGTCTTTCTTGGTGGAAAGTACTTGATCAAAATTTTTTGCTCTATTTCTTCCCAAATGGTAATACTTTTGGGAGGCAGAGTGTTTAATCAAGTTCTGGCTGTACCTTTGAGACTGAAAGGGAAGGCCAATAATAGAATAGCATCTATGGAAATCCCTTTATATTTTATTATACTGCAATACTTTAAGAATTTCATAAGATGCAGGTAAGGATTTTCAACTTCTAACCCACTAAACTAAACCTCTTGAATTTTGGAAATAAATGCAGGCTTCAACATAAAATTGTGAGCTTGTATTTGTGGGGAAACAATTGGACTTAGTTCTCTTGCAGATTTCAGGGCTGCATATTCCTTCAAAGGTTTGTGTATCATGGTGAAGATTATTATGAAAAGAAAGTGGGAAACAAGAATGAAATGTGATATATAAAATCAAATTATAATATTTTTGAATTATCTATATGTGAACAAAAAGAAACTATTTACAAGTAAATAAAATGCAAATGTTTATTAATAAAAAGAAAAAATGGTCTAGACTAACTAAATCACTAATATTAATCTCGAACAATACCCGACAACGACGCCAAAAACTTGTTGTCAAATCACAAGTGCACGGTAATGTCGTCAAATAATAAAAGATATTGAACCCATAGGGATTGTAGACTAAGCACTAATGATTTTGTAAAGGAAGTTAGCTAGACTAATCAAATTGTGAGTTTGTGAACTTAAAAGAGAGAGATTTGCTTAAGAAAGAGAGAGAGAAAGAGATCTAGGTCCAAGTGATATGTGAGGATTGATTTGGGAGTGATTCTAGGCTTTCGATTTCACTATGATGTTAAATAATGTCCCTATAACATGATTATCACCTACTTTTCAACATTACTCCTATGAACTAAGGTAAATTTCTATGTCAAGTTCTTTTAACTCTAGAAAGTGGAATACGTGTCGGTGCCTTTTATCACTAAGGACACAAGTGTTCGATTGAATGAGAGTCCTTTGTCACTAAGGATCTCTCGATAATCCAGTCTAGTAGCAACCCTAACATAAAATTAAAATCCTAGATCTACATGCATCATTCTCATACACATTTCTTCAAATATGCACAATGCACAATATACATAGCACAAGAGTAACATTTCATTGAAAATATGAAATTGACATATCAATAGTTCATACATTATTCACACATCATATATACTCTCTAATCCTAGAATACACGAGATCTACTCCAAGAAAGGGGAAGAAAACACAAAGACATAAAGATAGACATTCAAGACCAAATCTATGAGGAAGAGGGAAAGAATGCTTAATCCGATTGGAGTCTTGGTCTTTGGAAGTCTTCTCCTTTATTGGATGATGATGGATTGGAGAAATCCGTCTTGAATCGCCGGAAAGATCACCGAAAGATGAAGTGTGAGGACCTAGGGTTCTCCCAAGAAGGGAAAAATCGCCTCCCCTTGAGAAAGGAGAAAATACCCCTTTTATACTAGTGAAGCACGACCTAGGTCAAACATGGCACACGACTGTGTCTTTGAGACACGGTCGTGTCTTGAGGCTGTGGTGGTAGGAGGCATGATCATGTCGTGGAGACACGATCCAGTGTTGCGGAAGGACTGCCAGGGTCACACGGCCATGTATGGGAAACACGATCGTGTCACACGGCCATGTACAAGCAATTTTTTGTTTCGCACGGATTCTTCATGTCATGGGGCTTCGAGGTTTCCGCATGCAAAAGCGGTTTTGCGGCTCGATAAAACCCAACATCATTTCCCCAAGTCAATTCCTCCCTCTTCAATCATTTATTCTCACTAGATCTCTCTCTCACACACATATAATTTCTTAATCTCTTGCTCTCAAGATTTCACACAACTTTCGATCGTTTAGATAACTTATTTTACAAACTAGACTAGTGCTTAATCAACAGTCCATGTGGATTCGATAATTTATTACTTGTTGACATAATCGTGCACTTGTGGTTAGACAACATGTTTTTGCACCGTTGAGAGGGACTATTATCGATTGACATTAGTTGACTAGCAATCTAGTTACTTTAGACTTCTTTCTTTTTATTAATAAATTTTGCATTTATTCTCTTGTTAATAGTTTTGTAATTTAATTTTCTTTCTCATAAATTCCACATTTTCTTGTTTGCAAATAACTCTATTTTGAAGAAGATTTGGATTTATTCACTTGCATGCGAAGGTCTAACATTGTAGGAAATCTTTTACCTATTGATCATGAGGTTGACATAATATGAAGAACATTCCATTATGGTAAATAAGCCTCTAAAAGATTATGCTACTCCTCTATCTAGAAGTGTATTAGATCCTATTCTACCTCCACAGATTTGTGCTCATAATTTTATACTTGATCCAACATTTATTTCCAAGATTCAAGAAGATCAATTTGGAGGATCATATTCTGAAAATCCATATCTACATCTTGTGAAATTTTATAGATATTGCAATATATTAAAATATGAAGGGGTTCCGGCAGACACCATTTGGCAACTAGCATTTCCTTTTAACCTCAGAGATTCAGCTAGAACTTTGTTAAATACTCTACCGCCTAGAAGCGTCACGACATTGGATGAATTATAACAATAATTTTTGAAAAACTATTTTCCACCAAGAAAAATAGTCTATCTAAGGAATCAAATCACGAGCTTTAGGCAAAAAGATGGAGAGTCATTAATCAAAGCATTGGATAAATTCTTAAACTTGTTGCGGCAATGTCCACACCATGGTCTGGAAAAGTGGCTGATTATCCACATATTTTACATTGGGATATCTTTCTCTAACAAAACTCAGTTGGATTCAACTGAAGGGGGCTCTCTGATGAATAAGAGTTTGAATGAAACATATGATTTGATTGACCAAGTGGTAATGAATCTCATGAATGGTCAAAAGAATTTTTCATAAAGTGCAAAGTTTGGAAGCAAGGTTAAACGTCAAAGAGAAGCTATTCTGGCAAACAATAATGTTGAAAACCTTAGAGAGAGTGTCATCTTGCCTTAGAATGAAATATTCAAACAATTAGATGACAAATTGATTATTTCGGCCAAAATAAATATTGATAAGTGTTGTGATGAAGTTGTATGGAGAAGTGACAGTGATCTTGAAGAAGTAGTTCTTTAAACATTAGAGGATCCCTTGGAGGCATGCTTGATTTATGGAAAGTCAGAAACTCAAGATGATGAGTTTAGAGAATATGAACAAAATACGGAAGAAGTTCCTTGTCAATCACAAGAGTACGAACAAATTAAGACACTTGAACAAGGCCCACTTAAACTTGAAATTGCGCTGTTACATTCCCTCAAGTGCACGGTTACATCGTCAGTAATACAAAAGATATTGATCCCATAGGGACTATGGATTAACGTACTAGTGAGTTTGTGAAGCAAGTAGCTAGACTAATCGAGTTATGTGAAAGCTTGTAAACTTAAGTGAGAGAAAGATAGAGAGAGAGAGAGAGAGAGAGAGAGAGTGAGGTCAAGGTCTAAGAAGAGAGGGAAGAGAGTTGTGAATTTTGGTTTAGGAAGCGATTATAGGTTTTCGGTTTCACTATGATGTTAGATAGTGTCCCTATAACATGTTCATTTCCTTATTCTCCATACTTACTCCTATGTAGCTAGAGTTGGTTTCTATGTCAAGGTCTTGTAACTCTAGAAAGTGGGTAATTGTCGATGCCCTTTGTCACTAAGGGCATAATAGTTCGGTTGAATAAGAATCTTTTGTCACTAAGGATCTCCGGAATATCCAGTTTAGCAGTAACTTTAACATAGAAGCAAATCACCTAAATCTACATGCATTAGTCACATACATATTTCATCAAACATGTATAAGATACAACACATATAACATAAGGGGTAAACATCTTATAGAAATAGGAAATTGACATATTCATAGTTCGTACTGTAGGATCGAAAAGAGCTCTAGAGGTGGGGGGGGGGGGTGAATAGCACGTGTTGCTTTTTCACACTTTTCATAGAAACTCGAGTACGCAACGTAATTTATGAAATGGGAAGAAGAACAAGTAAAAACAAAAAGTAGCACGTTTATTTTCACTTGGTCCATCGCCTAACGACGGCTAGTCCAAGGCCCGCACCCAAATCAGTGCTTTCGATGGGCAATCCACTATCAATTTGAATAATACCAGAATAATAAATTGAAAGTACAAGTAAGAAAGTAATTTTACGACTATAAAATAATAACTTGAGCGTAGTCGTTAGTGAAACGTTACGGCATCGTGGAGAGCTTTTTATAGCAGCGCGCAAGTACGAAAGTCATGTGTAATTATTCTACAGAGCTGCTGGTCGAGTCTTCTTTAATTGACTCATCCAGGTGCCTCTATTTGCATTGATCCAAAAGTCCCTTATTCGCTTCTAGGTGCCTCAATCCCTTTGAGGCGCCTCAAGTGCTAACGTGACTCGTTCTGGCCGCTGCTTGACTCAGGTTGAGTCTATCCCAACCCAGGCGCCTCAATCCATTTGAGGCACTTGATTGTTGACGTGCGCCGACCAACCAGATGCTGCCACCTCATCTTGTTTCACAGTGAGGTCATTTGAGGTTTCTCAATCCCTTTGAGGCGACTGATTCATCTTGAGATGTCTGGATCCTTCTAATGGCCTGATTCATCTTGAGGTGCCTAGATCCTTCCAGGGGCCTAGTTCAGTAATTCTAGGCTTGTGTTATCTACATCACAGAGTTAGCATATACAATATAAAACATAAGAAATGATGTTTTGACAGTCTCAGGAATGTCTGGTTCTGACTTTTGGGTTTCTCGTGAAACACTAAGTCGAACTGATGCCTACTATTCCCTCAATGGGGAACATGTCCTCACCTACTCCTCTCAGGAGAGTTTACATATTGCCAAACATCTAGACCTCCAGACTGTTTAGACTTTCGCTCAGCATCCGATCTTGACCTCCGGGACATTCCACTAGACGTCCGATCCTCAACCCGGCTAGACTTCTTCCTGGGGTCCTCGACCCCCAGGTCTTTTCTCCTAGTGCCCTCAGCCCCTAGGACTTCTACCCAGTGTCCTCGATCTACCAAGACTTTTGCCCAGTCCCTCGAACTAGGACTTCGTTGACCAATCTCCCTGAGTAGGCCTTCTTGACTAGGACTTTGTTGCCTAGACTCAACTAGGACTTTTACCTTTCCTAAGTTCCCTTAGGACTTTCTTCTTAAGCTTCCTGCACACTCAATCAGACTCATTAAATAACAATAAATCTTAACTTTGAACCTTTGTCATCTATCAAAACATAGGTTAGATTAGCTGGTGCTTCCAACACCAACACGTATATCATCAATCACATCATAGTTACTCCCTAATCTTAGAATGTGAAGGATCTACTCCATGAACAAGGAAAGAAAGCACAAAGATAAGAAATAAAACATTATAGCCCTAGTCTAGAGAGAAGAGGAAAGAAATACTTAGTCGGATGCCATCTTGGTCTTCGGGAGCGCTCTTCTTGCTCGGAATGATGGATGGAATGGAGAAAACTGCCTCAAATCGTCGATAAAATCTCTGAAATGAAGTGATCGCTAGACCTTGTGTTCTCCCTAGATGGGAAGAACACTCCCCCCTTGAGAAAGGGGGAAAATTGGCTTTTATAGGAAGGGGGCATGACCCCTGCTTTTCTAGTGTACGGTCATGCCTTGGAGGCATGGCCTTGTGTTAAGGCAAGCTGATCTGGAGGCACGGTCATGGCTGGGAGGCATGGCCAAGTGTTGAGGAGGCATAACAGGCTAGACATGATCGTTCCTTTTAGGCACGGCCCGTGTCTAGGTTTTCCTAGAGTTTTCACATGGTTGTGCCTGGGAGGCACGACCGGGGCCTTAGCCTTGGTTGA
Organism: Hedychium gardnerianum; assembly: GCA_038050645.1. Classification (NCBI taxonomy): domain Eukaryota; kingdom Viridiplantae; phylum Streptophyta; class Magnoliopsida; order Zingiberales; family Zingiberaceae; genus Hedychium; species Hedychium gardnerianum. The sequence goes on along the minus strand of JBBUKS010000049.1, from coordinate 3,274,670 downwards.
TTGCTTCCTGCTCTACTTTTCACTCTTCTTTTCGCTCAACTTTTCCTTTAAGCTTCATTTTTACTCCAAAATGCATCCTGCCAATGAAAATAAAGAAAAAGTAGATCTTCGAACAATGTGGAGTAAAAAGCATGATAACATAATAAAATGAGGTCCAATAATGTAGATCATGTTAATGAAATGTAAGTAGATGTGCAATATAAAGTGTCTAAAAAAATATAATCTACGCACATCACACGCCACCTTAAGTAGAACTTAAACTTCTTCCTTCTAATCTCAAATATATATTTCTTTGGCAAAACTCTACATTTCTAGTGATTGTCAATGCAAGTTTGAACGAATTTGAGACCAAAAAGTTACTCAAAGAGCTAAGCTTGCATAGGAAGGTAATTGGATATACCATTGATGACATTAAAGGAATTTATCCCTCTCTATGCATGCATAGAATCCTGCTTGAAGATACTCATAAATGCTCAGTCGAACATAGAGAAGGCTAAATCCTAATATGAAAGAGGTAGTTAGAAAAAAAGTGATGAAGCTATTAGATGCAGGAATTATTTACCCCATCTCTGATAGTGAATAGGTAAGCCCAGTGCATGTGGTTCCAAAAAAAGGAGGGATAACGGTGGTTAAAAATGAGAGAAATGAATTGATTCCTACTCGGAGAGTTACCAGATGACGTATGTGCATTGACTATAGGAAGTTAAACAAAGATACTAGGAAGGATCATTTTCTTCTTCCCTTCATTGACCAAATGTTTGAAAGGCTTACTAAGCACACATTTTTGTTATCTGGATGGGTATTCCGGATTCTACCAAATTCGTATACATCCTTATGATCAAGAGAAGACCACTTTTACATGCCTGTATGGAACCTTTGTTTACAGAAGAATGCCTTTGATCTTTGTAACGCTCCCGCTACTTTCCAATGTTGTATGATGACTATCTTTTTATATTTGATTGAAGACATAATGGAAGTTTTCATGGATGATTTTTCTGTGTATGGAATAGACTTCGACACATATTAATCTAATCTCTCTAGAGTTTTACAGAGATATGAGGATGTTAATTTGGTCCTAAATTGGGAGAAATATCATTTCATTGTTAAAGAAAAAATTGTTTTGGATCATAAGATTTCTAAACGGGGAATTGAAGTTGATAAGGAAAAAGTATAAGTAATTGAGAAACTTCCTCTACCGATAAATGTGAATGGGAGTACGGAGTTTCTTATGACATGCATGATTCTACCGATGCTTCATAAAAGGTTTCTCCAAGATTTGTAAACCTTTGACTAATTTATTGATAAATGATGTTGAATTCTATTTTGATCAAAATTGTCTAAATGCTTTTGGTAATGCAAGCACCGGATTGGAAGCCTCCATTTGAAATCATGTGTGATGCAAGCGACTATGCCATAGGGGTAGTGTTGGGACAAAGAAAGGGAAAGAAAGTGTATGCCATACATTATGCTAGTAAAACTTTAGACGACGCCTAGATCAACTATGCTCCTACAGAAAAAGAATTATTAGTAGCTGTCTTTGCATTTGAAAAGTTCAGATTGTTGGATCGTAAGAGACGAGAGAAGGGGGGGGGGGTGAATCTCATTCGATTAAAAACTTTTCTTTTCATGTCAATTCGAGTAGTAGCAGAATAGTAAAATAAAACACGAAAGACACAATTTCTTTTTACTTGGTTCGTAGCCTAATGACTACTATTCAAAGACTTAGTGATCCTTGACTGCTTCCAATGGGTAATCTAATATAGTTCTTCTCTCTGAAAAACTTTCGGAGAAGAAGCAGATTCGTACAAATGTGAATACAATATGCAAGTACTAAATTTATCGACAACAAGTGTATGAAATGAAGTATTGGTTGTCAGAAGCTTCCTGGCATTGTAGTAGCAGTAACTTACACTAACAATAGTAGGCGCAGTAAAGAGATAAAGCACAAAGAGAGGTATATCTCAGCTCAAAGCCTGAGGTCTTCATTTATATGCGACATTTGGTAGACTAATCCCATGTTTCGTCGACTGAACCTATCCATCAACTGAACCTCATATCTGTTGATTGAACCCTGATCCATTCGATCCCAAAAATCATGCTTGTTCGGTCGACTGATCCACCTGATCCATCGACAGAACCTGGTGTTTTCCTTTTCTACATTGATTCGATCTGATCTCTATCCTTACCAAAATTGTATCGGTTGTCTAATCTCATTGATCCATCGACTGATCTCAGTGAATGCCTTTTCTGCATTGATTCGATCTGAACTCTGTCGTTATCATAATTGGATCGATCGACTGATCCTACTGATCTTTCGACTGATCCCAGTGAATTTTCAACTTTGCAGACTCTGAATGATATTGTGCCATGCTCGCCTGATTGGTTGACGAAACCTCCAATTTGATCAACCGAACCCAAGGTCAATCGAGAACTTTATTTTACCTCCAAAACAAAGTTAACATAGACAATATAATAATAGAAGTCTTGCAAAATAAAGTTATACATATATAGAAATAAATGAGTATGATAGTTAGGACTGTCTTGATCTTAACTTAGAAACCTCCGTTGGTTTCATCATTTGGATCAATGCCTAAAGTTTTGTCCCTCTAGGGACACGACCTCACAACACTCCCTCCAGGTGCTTACCTCAATTTACCTGCTAAACATCAAGTCCTCCAGACCTATTTGGACTTTGTTCGGTATCGAATCGGCCTGCCAAGGGTTCCACTTGATTAGATATCGGGGCCTCTAGACCTAACGAATCCACTTGCCAAATGTTAGGTCCTCTTCACCCATCTGGACTTCCTGCCTAGTTCCACGATCTGCTGAGACTTTTCTTATCTAGTATCGGGTTTAGTTGACCTACTAAGACTTTCCATGTTGATCATCCAACACACTTGATTAGTTCATCAGATAACAATAAGACTTAACTTGAACCTTTGACAACATCAAAATATATGTTTGATTCTGGTGCTCCCTACACTAACAATCTCCCCTTTTTTGATGTTTGTCAATTCATGTTCAAAGTTAAGTTAAATAATTCAGAGTAAAGTTTGAAAGAACTCACCCTCAAATTAAACTCTCCCTCTGAATTCAATTGTAAAATACGAGAAAAATTAAAATAAAATAGAGGGAAATTTTTGGAGTATTATGAAATTTTATGGGATTTATTTGAAAACATATGGAGTAGTTTTGGTGTTATTGAGGGATTAATTTGGGGTAAGTTGAAATTGGGGTTAATTAAACCTAAGTTGGTTTGATTAAACCTAGGTTTAATTGTTATAAAGGGGCGGTCACTATTCATGCCTCTTCACTCGACAAATTTCGATCCCTTCTCTGAAAACTTCGCCGAGCCCTCA
>JBBUKS010000049.1:3253280-3269678 GCA_038050645.1 Hedychium gardnerianum | reverse complement strand
ATGTCCTTCTATAATGATTAGAGCATAAATAGATGGTCAAAAAAAAAACTCTAATGATTTGATAAATTTAAACCATTATTAAATATTTTTTAAAAAAAGGTAGGTTGTTTCGTTTGTGTTTTTATATTTTTAATTTATATTTTATAGAACATTAAAAAAATATTTATCATAACCTTCACCTCTAATAAATTTTGTTTAAAAAATTAACACTAAATATTTATTTTACTGAATATATATATATATATATACATATACATTAATGTCAAACAATAACCCTTTGTTTATTCTGAATGAATGGAGAAGGAAATAAATTCAAAGCGGAAAAAAATGAAAGTTGGGAGGAAGGAAATTGTTTTCCGCCGAATTTGGAAGGACAAAAAAAAATGATCAAAAATTTATAGACGGATGGATTTATAAATGCATCAGCCCATTAGGTAAACAAAAAACTGGAAAGCAATCCACCCTTTTTTTTTTATAAAGTAAACAGAATTTGTTCCCACAGTTTGTATTTCCATCCTCCCAAGTAAACAGGAATTAAGTGAAAACAGTGCAGAAAATAATAAAGCCAACAGATTCAATGCATCATCTACATACCCACAGACATCAGAAATCAGCGCCATATCTCAAAATTTTCCATTTTAATCTTCATTCTCATCATCTTAAGACTACAAAAGGGATCAAAAACTGTAATTTTAGCCTGCTGTAGAGTTCAATAGATCTTCTCACGAGAAGTTCTCTGTGTTTCTTCAGTAATGGTCACAATGTCTAAATGTCAAAGGCAGAGGCTGCCTTGTTTCTCACTGGTGGCCAAAGATCTGTTGGATTTGGAGAAACATTTTGCATTCCATGGAGCATACCACAGCAACCCAGCAAATGTCGTAATCCACAGCCTCTTCGTTTGGCCGATCTTCTACACCTCTCTTATCCTCTTCCATTTCACCACTCCAATCTTCTTCCTCCCTGCTTGGCTTGGAGGGGATTTCCTAGCTCTCGACCTTGGGTTTATCTTTGTGGTGATGATTGGACTTTTCTATGTGTCGATGGACCGGAAAGCTGGATCCCTTGCTGCTATTCTTTGCATCCTCTGCTGGATTGGTAGCGGCTGCCTTGCGAGTCAGCTTGGCTTTTCTCTTGCCTGGAAGGTATGATGACTTAGCGTAGTCAATGTACGGTTTCATATTCATATGCTGGCATGCTCGATCGCATTTGAATGGTATCGTCTCTCATAAGTTACCCACAACAGCAACAGCTGATTAAACATTACTCTTCCCTGCAATTAAAACAATAGCAATCTGTCATATTTGAGAACCAACCTGACTTTTTGACCTTCATAGATATGGATCAGGTTACTCGATATGAAACACCATAAAACCATAAGGTCAAAGAAAACAAGATCCAAAATGCCATAGAACTTTTACGATATCATAGATCTTGTTCCTAGCACATGAGTTTATTTGTTCACTTTTCCCCAAAGCATATCAATGATAAAGTAATAACATCAATTCTAATGAAAGGTAAGTAACTAGCTTGTATTGACTAGAGTATTCAAGCGCTTTGTTTCTGCAAAATGATTCGGAACTCATTTTTTAGCGAACTAACTTGCACAGCAAATTTTAAGGGAACTGCACAAAACCTTCACAATTTCAGAATTTTTTTTGTTTAATATATAAAACAGGTTTAGTACATGTTATTTAGTATTTAATAAAGCATAACCACAAAGATCGTACAATGATTTGATTTAAAAGAAAAGCATGTGCAATATAGAAGATTAGGTCTTTGATGCTTTATGTTGTCATCCAAATGAACAAGATTACATATCGAATTAGAAGCTAATGTATGTTTGAGTTTTCTAGTTTAACTGAAACATAATGATCATAGGATTCTCCCCTACAGGTTGTTCTGGCGGCTCAGCTACTTTGCTGGATGGCGCAAATTTTAGGTCACGTACTCTTTGAGGTACTCCCTCGTAACTTATCTCCATCTTGATTAGAAACAGCTGACCTATATTTTTTGTGTCCTGCAGAAAAGAGCTCCAGCTCTTCTTGACAACCTTGTGGAGACCTTACTAACAGCTCCATTCTTCGTTTTACTGGAGGTAATTACTGAAATTCTGTAATTTTTTGCAACTATGTTGCATGGAAACAACTAACACAGGTTCATAAGTCCAGGTTCTGAAAAATATATGTGGATATGAACCGTATCCTGGTTTTCATGCTAGTGTCAAAGTAAAAATTGAAGATGCTTGAAGGGATTGATCGATAAACAAGGGGAGAACACAGTAATCCTGTCTGCTTGCATAATTAGATGAATAATGCTGATTTAGATTTGTTTTTCCTCTTCATCCTTGCAAATGTTGTATCGTTCAGCTTAACATTGAGATATTGCACACCTTAAGTCACCAAGTAATGAAGGCATGCTATTTTGCTAGAAAAGTAAATAACAATATTGTCTACTTTGAACGCTTATGAAAACAATCGAAACTCGAAACTTCTAATGCTGCAAATCTGAGAAATAAGCACAACATCTACCTGTACTCTTTCCTATTTATTCGCTTAGTTGCAAAAAATTTAAAGAAAATGAGAGCTTACCTCTTGTTTTCTTGAGAGTTCCGTCGTGGAAGATCCCATGATCATCCATATTGCAAGTAAAAACTGTCATGATTTTGCACAAGTTGTTTATGCTTCCAGTACACCAGACAACATCCAGTTAATCCACAGTAACACTTCAAGAAAGTTGCTTGTGGACAGCAAAGACAGCATTTTCGCTTCTTTATATGAAATCTCTGAGACTAAGAGAACCAGTATTCCGAAACATATCAGTCTGATAGTATAGATCATCCAGGCACTACTTGAACATTCTTTTCAAAGTGAATATCGACTAAGCAGCCACATTGATCCTTAAACCAGGCTTCCTATTCGGCATGAAATTAAAAATCTCTTTGCCATCAGTATCTAACAGAGTAGAACCAATCTCCTTGATAACACCTCTATCATCCATTAATTTTCTCACCTGCTCTGCTCGACGCCACTCTCCTCTCGAAGCATAAACATTGGATAGCAACACATAGTCACCACTAGCATGATTCCTCATCTTCAGCAATTCTTCATTAGCTTTCTCAGCCAACCTGACATTGCCATGAATCCTGCAAGATCCAAGCAGTGCCCTCCATATTATTCGGTTTGGCTCAATTTTCATATGATCTATGAATTCAAATGCCTCTTCCAGTAACCCTGCGCGCCCAAGTAGGTCTACCATGCAACCGTAATGCTTAATATTTGGCTCGATCCCATACTTATTCCGCATAAGATAGAAGTATCTTTTTCCCTCTTCGACCATCCCACCATGACTACAAGCAACCAAGACACCCACAAAAGTGATCTCATCTGGTCTCAATTTCATTCCAATCATGTTCTCGAACAAATTGATTGAATCTCGAAAATGTCCATGCACAGCTAGCCCTCCGATGATCGAGTTCCAAGTGGACAGATCCTTTTCCCTCATGCTGGCGAATATCTCCATGGCTCTTTCAATGCTCCCACACTTTGCATACAGGTCTATCAGAGCATTGCTGAGGCGAATCGAAAACCCGCCTCTGGAACACATTTCCATTAGGGAACCATGTATCCTCCTACCGACATCCATAACACCAGCATCAGCACAGGCAGACAGCAAGCTCAGCATGGTAACCTCATCAGGCCGCTCGCCAGCAAGGTGCATTTGTTCAAACACCTCCAGTGCTCGCCTGTGCTCACCGCAGTGAGCGTAGCCGGCGATCATCGCATTCCACGACACAACATCCTTCACAGGAACTTGATCGAACAACTGCCGGGCCATATCCATCTCCCCCTGCTTTGCATACGCAGTGATCATAATATTGCAGGAGATCAAATCCTTGGACGGGGTCTCCTCAAACAACTGCCTTGCGATGCTCAGATCACCTCTTCTCGCGTATCCTGCGATCATTGCGGACCATGCGACGACGTCCTGTCGCGCAGGTCCATCGAAGAGCGCAGACGCTGCCGCCAAGTCGCCGCAACTGGCGTGCATGTTGATCAGGGCGTTCCTGATGAAGGAATCAGACTCGAGACCTGATCTGGTGATCATGGCATGAAATTGGGAGCCCAGGAGACCATCGGAGAGCTTGGTGCAGGCGCGGAGTAGGAAAGGGAAAGTGATCTTATCGGGCCTCACGCCGGCCCTCTCCATGCGGGAGAAGAGGGAGATGGCGGCGGAGGGCGTCCAGTGGGAAGCGCCGCGGATGACGGTGTTCCACATGAAGAGGTCCGGGTGGGGGATCTGGTCGAACAACTGGAGGGCGTAGGTCACGGCCCCCGCGACGGACACAGACGACGAGAAGAGCAGCTCGCGGAGGGAGGAGGCGTCCGAGAGGAAGCCGCGGACGACCATGAGGGCGTGCATTCGCTTCAGGGAGCGGAGAGTGCGGCATCGCCGCCATAGCGCCGGCTGTTGCCGCTTGTCGCCGGATTTCCATATCATGACGAGGACGAGCGAGGAGACCGTAGTTCCTCTGACGCGCACACTCCAGTGCTATGGCGGATCAGCTTATAGCCGAATCGATGTGTTAACCCTTCATAACTAATATAGTAAACGCCTAAAATACAACTAAGCTGCGTGTTTAATTAGATGTTATTTGATTACTTAAATTTTTTTATACTTTTATATCAATTTATTTATTTAATTTAATAAATTATTTATTAATTAATCTTTTATATATTAAACAAATATAAATAAATTTTTACTAAGCCTGATACTAATCTTATAAATATTTAATTTATTTTAAATTTTACTTTCAATCTATTCAAATATGGAGTAATAATCGCCCCCAAGCCACAATGTAACGGTTAGGCCTTTCAAACGGTTAATCATATATTTGAGATTTGAATTTCTTCTGATGGGATGATAACTTAAGAACGCTAGTCACTTGGATGGATATTCGTGAACGCTTTTCAATTTACTTTAGTGACGGATGAAAAACATATTTGGAATTAGACCGGTCATCTTTAAAATTAGTCAGTTCGAAGAGTTGGATATTTAGATTATCACAAAAAAATAGAGTAATAATCAATAAATAAGTCAAGTCAAGATAAACTTTTCGATATTCAAACTTATTTGATAAGATAATTGAGTTAAGTTAATCTTAACTTAAAATGAACTAAGCTGTTGAAATAATTATTTAAGTTTGACTTGATTTCTTTTTTTATGAGCTTAAGCTTGATTCAAGTTTGGTTTGCTTGGATGTTCTTGAGCTTTCAATTAGAATTTGTTTGATTGTTTGAAATTTTTATATTTTAAGTTTGTTAGGTTGGTTATTGAGTTTGATAAGACAAATTTATTTATTTATTTTGAAAAGAAAAAAAAATTATTTATCATGTTGATAAAAGTTTTTTATGAACATGTAAATATTATTCACGAATGTTATTTGCAAATATTGTTCACGAACATTGTTCACAAACATTAATGAGCTAAATACATGTGTGTTTAAATTTGTTTGTTTAGTTTAACGAGCTATTCAAGACAAACTTATTTGTTCATTTTGAAAAAAAATATATTTATTTAACATGTTGATAAGAGTTTTTTATAAACATGCGAATACTATTCACGAATATTGTTCGCGAACATTATTCACGAATGTTATTCACGAACATTAATGAGCTGAACACATATGTGTTCAAACTTGTTTATTTAGTTTAATGAGTTTTTCAAGTTTGTTTATTTAACTAATCTTGTGTGTATTGAATGAATATAAATAAATTCTTACTAAACCGAACACCAAGTTTACATGAACATTCAATTCATTTACAACCCTAAATAATATTAATAAAAAATAATTTCTAAATTTTGATCAAAACTACTTCAATAATATTTGATCATTTTTAATTAAGTTAGACTAGTTAAATTTTAAATTTTAATTAAATTAGAATAATTTTAATTAATATTTAAAAAATAATAATCAATATTAAAATAATTATAATTACTTAATAATTTTAAATATGTTAGAGTAACTATAATTTTAACTAACATTCAAGAAATTTGAAGAACATGATCTACCAACAATTCATTTGTAATTATTCATTTTATTTAAGATGGTGTGTACTCATGCTTATTGGTTTAATTTATTTTCAAGTATTGAAGAAACATTAAAACAATCTATTGTAAGGAGTATCAAACTTTTTTATTTTATATATATTTTTATTATTAAACCAACATAAATGACTTTTATCTAATCAAATACTAAATTTGTTTAGTAACGTTCTATTTATTTACAACCTATTTAGAGCCTTGTAGACAAGGAGCAAAGTGAACTCAAGTAGGAGAAAGTTGCCTTTTTAATCATAATCATGCTTTTACAACATGTCATAGCAAGTTTTTGGGCCTATCGACTTCAATAAGTAAACCCTGTTCTCAATGGTTGTTGGTGATCACAACAAAAATTTCCTAGGAGTTGCATCCTCACCTCTTTTGCTTCTTCAGAAAAGGCAACCTCGCGTTGTCGTACCGCTTGTCATCGTTTATCATTGATGGCTTGAACAGCTGCTGAATTTCTTCTGCACTCAAACTTGATTTCGCAGCAAGGTCAGCAAGATCAGTTGCAACAGATTTTCGCTTACCAGTTTCGTTTCTCATAAATGCCTTGCTGCCAAACTCTTCTACTCTAGGCGCCTCCTGTGAACTCCGCTTGCGACTCATTCCTTTGCCAGGGAAGCCCAGCTCAGTCTTTGAGATATCAAGGCCAGGAAATTCTGATACTGAGTTGATCGTATCGTTGCCAGCTCGGTCTTCTGCCTTCTCGTGCCTTTTGAGTTGCTTCTTGGAGGATTTCGCAAAATCAGGTGCTTTGTTATTTTGCTCATGAGGCTCACTCTTGGAGCCAAATAGTTCATGGAACTCTTTGTAGGCATTTTCTTTTGATTCTCGTCTCTTCTTCCACTGCTCAGGCCTGCTAGCAAATCTGAAATGAAAGAAAAGAAATCAAGAAAAATCTAACAAAAAATGCATCTTCACTTCGATACGAGATAAGCCCTCAAAAGTTCATGTAAAACCAGAAAGAAAGAGAATCAGATTGATTCATAACTTAAGATGAAAGAGATGAGTCGTGTCCACTGTATAATTTTTCAATCAGAAAATATGCAAAAGAAACTCAGAAATGGAGACATTTCCTGAGGATAATAATGAGATTATGAGCACTCTGGCACTTGGTTCCGAATCGCTTGTTTAGCCTTGGAATTTACAAGGAAACTTGCTACAGTCAAAACTTTGACACGAACACACTTTTCCGGAAGTAATAGATGGTAACTTTCTGATACATGATAACTTAACTGCGATAGTTTGGACGGTAAAATGACGAGAGTTTTCAAATTTTAGGAATATTTTGGCAACCTTATTGAAAAAGGTTGATGAATTCTGATAAATGAACTTCAATAACAGCTTTATGCTATTTAAAGGCGGCCAATATATATATATATACTAACAATAAGATTGAGCTTACCCATCAATATCAAGCTTCTTCAACAAATATGGACCATGCTTTGTATTAGAAAGTTCAGCTCGCACAGCCAGAATTTCTTCTGCAATAGTTTCTTTCAAGGTCATGTTACCGGAGCTGAAGCACTTCTCAACCGTGAATGAGCCAGAAGAAATCATTGCTAGTTCCCCATAATGATCTCGCAGTCTTTAGAAGCAGTAATAGCATGAAGGGAAAAAAAGCATCAGTATTGCATATCTTGTTGAGCTTCGATCGGTTGCTTAAATTCAAAATGCATTTCAACATGTAGTAATGTCAGCGATTTGATTATTAAACAAATGTTAAAGAATTTCACAGTACAAACTGAAAAGGCATGCCCAGATAGTTAACATAAAGTCGGAAAGATAAGTAATCTAAAAGTTAAACAGTGATGCTAAGCATAAAGGGTTTCTTTTCATTTCTTCACACAGCTCCAACTGGCCATCGGATAACTTTTGTATAATGTTCACTTATTATTTCTTACCTTTATGTATTTAATGTATAAAAAACTATGTAATGATATCAATCGCTTCTAAATGTCAGCACAGTCATAATCCAAACCATCTTGTACTACGAAAACCTGTTCTGAGGGCAAGGGAGACAAACACCACAGTTTGTATACAAAGAAAAAGCTATTTAACTAATTAATCATTTTTACCACATCATTTACAAAAGATTATTCTGCAACAAAGGAAATACAAAAAAATCATTTGCATATCTTCTATCTGGAGTTTTGGACGTAAAGACAAACATTGTACTCACATGTTCGTTGGAATAAACATGCAGCTCACTATAAGGTTCTTCTATGATAAATTGCCCTTTTAGTCATATCACCAATAAGGTTTTACCTGATTAATGTTGAGATACAAAGGTTTATTGTATGAGGTATTCTCAAATGGCCATCGTCAAAGGGATTAGAGGCAACAGCAGGCACAAACATAAGATAGTTTTTTCTTCTATTGATGTTCTCTGACTTACTTGGTAACAACTTTGTGCTTCAGTTTTGGAGAAACATCTGAACAGAGAAACGCCTCAATAACACGGCCCCCTCCAGAATCTTTTGCAGTTTGAAAGATATGGACAGGCTCCATTGATGCCAGACTTGTGGCATAAGACTGGATTGGTTGCTGTTGTTGCCATATACATTGTAAAAGAAAATTACACAACATAAGGAACTTATTCTAGAAAGATGCAGGAAATTAGATGACTTGGGCTCAGTATAAGCAAAGTGATGGATCGAATGGAAGCTTTATAGTACCTTTGGAAGCCTAAAAATGATTTGTAACATTATGCAACCTAATACATGCATTTTGTTATCAGCAGGCCATTTCCAACTGGATTTATCTTTGAAATAGTTCTCAAGAAACAGCAACCGTGGAACAATGCAGCTTGGAGATTCTGAATCTAAAATTACTGACGCACGGAGAGCTTGACAACACTGTATATAGCAAATACAATAAAACAATAACACATTAAAAAAAATGTTATATTGTTATATTGGAGATTATAAGTATGTACTCTGAAACTTAAAAATTATAAAAAATGAGGAAAAACCTCCTGCAAATGGGTTTGAAGTCGCTCAGATGCAGCTAGCATTAAAGCAACTACTCCTGGTTTTCCAAGCTCGAGTAGTTCATTAAATTTTGAACCAAGTTCCTTCCAGATTAACTCCATCTGAAGAAATAAAAGAAGGGTAACACGTCTATTACTTGATTTTATATTCCATAGAAAGTTATAGTAAAATTTTCAGACACAAGACAGATAGTTATGATGATGGTAGATATCCAATTGAAACAGGAGAAAACATGTATAGGTTAATGCAACTAGGCGGTTATTGGGTAGCTTGCAGATACAAACACAAATATTGTTTGCAGCAAATAGTCTATTCATATCTTGCCAGGATGGAAGATTTATCAACTAATATTAGATGTACGATCGAACATGGGAGGCAACATGTATGGGTCAATGCAACTAAGGGGTTTGTTTGGCTGTCTGCATATACCAAGAGCAAATAGCCTATTCATGCAATGGATAGGATGGAAGATTTAACAGCTAACCCTTTTGATATGTCATATCTGAGAAACTTAATAAGCAATAAATTGTTAGAAATACAGAAAATCATTTTAGTCACTTTTAATACCTGATCCTTGGTTCTTGCTGAAGACACTAGCGTTTGCACAACAAAGTTCCCATACTTAAGCGATGACATGACAAATAATGAATCCTTGAATACTTTAGTGAGAAACACATTGTACAGAGTTTCTGGTGCCACTTCAATTATGACCTGCAGATTAAGGAGCATGATCAGCAATGTCTTTAACAACAAAGTATCAGAAACATATCTCAGAAGAGAAATCATACACTGCATCAAGAATCAAACAGGTGGAGGAAAGATTTAAAAAGAAGCATTGATTGGGATGATGTTTAGTCTGACTATAAATCAGCCATTAGCAAAATTTATTTATTTATCTTTTTTTTATGATGTTAAAGTAATTGTGTAGCAAAAAAAACATATAAAAAAGTTATTCTTGAAGTTATTGTGATATGCAAACAGACTCAGATAGCTAGCCTAAACAAGATAAACTTACTTCCAACAGATGACTAGTAGCAGTATCTTCAAGCAAATCCATGATTTCTTCCTTCTGTGAATTACTTACAATCCTTCCCTCTGCAATATCTTTTATATCACAGCCAAGCACAGCTGATATCACATGAGACAGAGCTTGATCATCCCCAACTGACAACTTCAATACAGTCTGACAAAAAATGTACAAACATATAAAAATAAAGGCCAGAAAACAGCAACGAATTCATACTAATTTAGAGTGTTGTGGCATGCCTGCAACACAAAACTGCTATGCTCATTGACTCTCAGGGTCTTGATCTCATCCTTTGCATGGTTTAACATTTCACTAACAAGAAACTTGAAAATAGAAGGAAATGCGTATTGAGAGTTCTGGCTATTGCTTCCACCAGATTGAATGGGCCTATTATTTAACCGCTTGGCCAAACTATCTTGTAGCTTGGCAACATGAAATTCTTCGAAAGAGTTTAGCGGCACACCCTTGCAAAGACATAGAAGACTCCGAAGAACATGAGACCCATATCGACTGCACATCATACTTACAACATCAGGAATCACCACCTGCATGAAGGTGGATTTAGTTAACATAAGGACACACCGTATCGTGGAATGATGCCTGAGATTTACCTGGCATAGCTTAGAGAGTATCTCATCAGCATAAGCGTAAGAACCTTCTTCATCCATATGCTTCACCAGAGACCTGAGAGCTGTCTCAGCTACATGCGATCCAAATTTATCCGTCACAATTGACACAAATCCTTTAGCACTGTTACGAAGAAATCCACATAGTCTGTCCATATCACAGCCTTCGAGAAGATTTTGAATTGTGTGACTTATAGTCATGTCTGTTGCTAGCTCAACTTCTTTCCCTCTAGTTTCTTCCAGGGCATTATTGCAAATTGTAGGCAGATCCTCTAGGTCAATCTCATTACTGTGGAACAAATTTGCAACTTCTGCAAAGTACTTTGTGGTTTCTGGATCAATTGGTTTCCTGCACACAAGTTACCAAGATGACTCCATTGTTTATAACAGATATTAGCTATCCTCAAGATTAAACAACCATGCAATGATATAAATGATTACTTTTCATAGACACAACATACATGCAGGGCTGATCCTTGTCTTAAGATCAGCGTTAATAAAAGAAGAGCAAGAAAGGAGTCTCAAACCTGAGTATGGGGATTCTCGATTTGACATTAAATGACACTTCTTCAGTATTGCTACCTTTAGGTGCATTGCTGGAGCCTCTTCTTTGTTTTGGATCCTTGTTATCTTTTCTGCTTCCGTGACTTGATGAACTCTTCTTAGACTGGTCAAGGTGGCCTTTTCTATGATTTTTGTTCTTTTTTGCTTTCTTTTTCAGATGTTTGGTCAAGCTCTTCTCTTCACCCATGTTAAACAAATAACTTCCTGTATCGATGTATCAAAAGGAGAAATAAGCTAAGATCAAAGAAAGCATCAAACAGAAAGCAAAGTAAAACTAAGAAACAACTGAATCCCATCTTGTAAAAGTAAGTGTATATTGTCACGAGCAATTGCAAATACAACCCAAATAGTACCTGGATAGAATAGTTCAAATTTTCAGCATATCTATCATACTACTACATTCAATCTGCAAGCATGTATAGTGCAGTTTGTCAACAACTGTTACTGTAAACTAGTGGATGCGTCCACGTTGCTCTGGCAGAACAATGTTCCAGCATAACTTTATTAAACACACACATCCAGCATTTTGATATGCTCAATCAACATCTCAGTACATTTTTTTAAAAAAAAAACGAATAGCAACCACAATTCAATTCAACAAATTTTACTGCATAGTTTGTTAGTGTCTCTGCAAAAATAACGTAGTTATGTGCATTGCCGCATGATTTAGAAGAAATGTAACAAATTTCGATGTTAGTTAATCACAAAGCAGCAAACCGAGCGAAAAGACGAAAACTGAAGCCGAAGGGATGTCTGGAGAAGTCTTCGTACCTTGTAATATACGAATAAAAAACAAAATTTCCGCGGCGAAGCACTATGGAAAATGCTTTTCTAGGTCTTTTTTCACCCGTGCTCTCAAGTCGTCGTCGGCAGCTTCCAGCAGCAGAAACGTCTGCTCGCTTGAACTATGGATCCAGCGGAGACGACACGTCCCTGGCGCGCACAGGAAGATTTAGTACGTAGCGTGTACCTCGATTTTCTGTGAAGGATTTGGCCGCCGTCACGGTCGAGCAAGAAGATGAAGCCGCCGCCGTCGTCGCTCGCGATTTTGAGAGAAACCCTTCCGGAAAAGGGTAAAGCCGTAAAAACGCATTTCTTATCACGAGATACGCCAACATTAAATAATTAATTAATTTTGGTAAGAAAAAAAAGTTCCCCAGTTAAAAATTATCACGAGAAACTTTTATTTTTATAATTTGAAAATTATCACATCCATGAAATAAAATATATATATAATTTTACAAATATTTAACTGAATTAACAAATAATTACAACTATAATCCATGAAACTACAACTCTACAATTTTATTTAACAAAAAGATAATCACATCAATTGAATAGTGGTAAATTAGGAAAAATTCAAATCTAGGCAAAAATCCATCTCAAATTATACAAATCGACCCCTCTTTATAAAAAAAAACTAAATAAAAAAGGCACCTCATCGTATGTTTTATTTTAAAATATCTTTTATTCAATATTATTATAATAGTTACCCAACATATAATAGTTACCAAATAATTGTTATCATTATTCTTTAAATTCAGAATTAATATAACAGCTAAGATTAATTGCTATAATATGTAGAACATACTAAGTATTATTTTAAAATAATTTTGATAAATTTTAAATAATTTTAATAAAATTGATAAAAAATATTTTTGATAAAAACAAAAAAACAAATAGCCCATTTATAACTTTGAAATTTTTTAGAGCCTTTATTTTATCTTTTATGCTTTTGTTACTCTTTTTCTAATGTCTCCGTTCTTTTATTACTGCCATTTTATCAAATTTATATATTTTGACCTAAATTTTATTTTTTATATATAATTTCCTTATTCAAATTGTTTGATTAATTTACCCCCAAAAATTTATGAAATTTATCCTTTAGTTAAAATGGAAGAACGGTCAACGGCACCTTAAATTACGATACGCCACCGAAATTCCCGAAATAGCCCTATCCTGAGTCCACTATATTCACCAAAGCGAGGTCAATAGCGTCATTTCGCGGAGAAAATCAACGATAATAACGTCCGTTGACCTTCTTGACCATCCATTTCCAGAGAGCTATCGATTTCTATAACAAGCAATCGAAGGAAATCTCTTGAGGCATCGAAGAAGGCCGCGATGGTCGTCGTCGTCCCTGATCGCAGTTTTTCGCCCAAACGAGGAGAATAAGAAGAAATCGGAAGAGATTCCGATCGATCCGTCTCGAGAAGCAGGTGGTGCTTAATTAGCAACCATGGCGACCTACGACAAGCAGCTGTCTGAGGGACGGAAAAGCGACGGCATCAAGATGCTGCTGCTCGCCGCCTCGGCTTGCCTCCTCCTGCTTCTCGTGGTGGGGGCGGTGGTCAGCGCCAGTTACGCGAAGGACGAGGATGGCCGCAATGATGGAGACCCGGCGATGCGCGCGTCGGGGAAGTCCGTCACCGCGCTCTGCTCCTCGACGGACTACGTGCAGGCGTGCAGGGCTAGCCTGGCAAAGGCCGTGCCGGAGGACACGCAAGACCCGAAGGCGGTGCTGAAGGCGGTCGTCTCGGTGGCGCTCAGCGAGATCAGCAAGGGCTTCGCCCACTCGCGGCTGCTCGCCAGCAACGACAGCCGTGTACGTGGTGCCGTTCAAGTAAGAGCTCCGATTGTCATATCCTCCGTCCTCACTCATATTTATTATATTCATCACATCCTCATTATCAAAATTCAGATTAAATTATCATCCCTAGATCCGTGCCTATGTTAATCATATGAATAAATGATCGCCGGAATCAGGACTGCCAAGAGATGTACGAGGACTCCAAGGGGGAGATCAACGCCACGCTGCGAAGCATCATCGACCACGACATCGAGAACCTGCCCGCCCGGTCGCACGACATGCGCACCTGGCTCAGCGCCGTCGTCACCTACCAGCAGACCTGCATCGACGGCTTCCCTGACGGCGAGCTCAAGGAGAGGATGAACGCCGCCATGAAAGGAGCCAAGGAACTCACCAGTAACGCCCTCGCCATCATTAGCAAGGCCTCCAGCCTCCTCTCCCTCATCGACCTCTCCGTCCGCCGGCGCCGCCGCCTCCTCGACGACCAGAAAGGCTACCCTTTCTGGTTCACCAAAGACCGCCGACGGATGCTCAGGGGCCTGAGGAACAAGCTCACGCCCAATGTCACCGTCGCCAAGGACGGCACCGGCAACTTCACCACCATTAATGAGGCGCTCGCTGATATTCCAGAGAAATACCAAGGGAGGTAGGTAATCGAAAACAGAGCAAAACTATTTAGTAAATTAATCGAACCGATAGAATTTAGAAATTAAGTTCTATTAGTTCGATTCAAAATTCGTTTGATGCTGGATCGTTCATCAAAATTTATTTTGAATTACTTATGATACTGGATCATTCATCAGAATTTATTTTTGCTTCCCGAATTTATCTTTGTTCGTAGATTCAACTATTATATTATAAACCGTCAATTGATATATTTGAATCGATCAATGATTCAATTATCTATATAATTAAAAATAATAATTTTGATTAATTGAGTTTGGTTGCTTATGAACAGGTACGTGATCTACATTAAAGCAGGAGAATACGAGGAACAAGTGAACGTTACGAAGAAGATGGTCAATGTGACAATGTACGGCGACGGAGCAAAGACGACGATCATCACCGGCAGCAAGAACTTCGTCGACGGCACGAGGACGTTTCTGACCGCCACATTCTGTAATTGATCGATCAGTCGATTGATTTGTTAATTTCGATAGCTTGTTTTTCTTTGATTTAAGGCGAAGTTTGTGCTATGCAGATGCCGGAGGAGAGAGATTTACGGCGGTGGGGTTGACGTTCAGGAACACGGCGGGGGCGGCGAAGCACCAGGCGGTGGCGCTGCGGGTGGTGTCGGACCTGTCGGTGTTCCTGAACTGCCGGATGGAAGGGTACCAGGACACTCTGTACGCTCACTCGCACCGACAGTTCTACCGGGGCTGCGTCATCGCCGGCACGGTCGACTTCATCTTCGGCGACGCCTCGGCGGTGTTCCAGAACTGCCTGCTGGTGGTGCGCCGGCCGATGGCGAACCAGCAGAACATCGTGATGGCGCAGGGGCGCGCCGACCGACGCCAGGTCACCGGATTCGTCATCCATCGCTGCCGATTCCTCCCCGACAGACGCCTGGCGGACGCGTCGCAGCCGGCGATCCGCAGCTACCTCGGCCGCCCGTGGAAGGAGTTCTCGAAGACGATCATCATGGAGTCGGAGATCGACGGGTTCATCCACGAGGACGGGTACCTGCCCTGGAACGGAAGCTTCGCGCTGAGCACGCTCTACTACGCAGAGTACCGGAACAAGGGGGCGGGGGCGAAAGTCGCCGGACGGGTGAAGTGGCCGGGTTGGCACGTCATCAACAGGAAGAGGGCGATCAAGTACACGGTGGAGAACTTCATACAGGGCTCGACGTGGATTCCGGCGAGCGGCGCGCCGCTGCGACTGGGATTGAATTCTTGATCCGTCACTAAGTTTCCTCGTCGCCGGTCCATAGCTAGCGACATAGCGAGACGAAGAGAATAATAAATCATCAGGTTCGAAACCGTTTTGGAGTCGTGAATTGGCGAAAGGAGGAAGGAAGATTGTTGTGTTTTGTTCGATTTTTTTTTTGTGTTGTCATATCGATGTAAAGTAGGGAAGAACAGTGGCGATAATAATAAAAAAGCGCCCTTTAAAAAAAAAATATTTTGTTATTTTTATATTTATTGGATTATTATTTAAATTCGTCTCATACGGAATTCCGTGTACTTGGGATCATAAACAAGTTAAGTCGAATCAAATTTTAGAGTGTTCAATTAAACTTATTTGAAAAGATAATCGAGTCAAGCCGAGCCTAAAATGAAACAATCTTTTGAAATGATTGTTCAAGCTTGACGTGAGTTATTTTTTATGAACTTGAGCTTGTTTGAAGCTTGGCTTGAGCTTAGTTCGTTTAGATGTTATTGAACTCTCACTTCAAACTTGGTTTGAGTTTGGTTCATTTAGATGTTATCGAGCTCTCAATTCAAGCTTATTTGATTGTTTGAAATTTTTTACTTGTTTGATTGGTTATTGAGC
>JBBUKS010000049.1:3202466-3218378 GCA_038050645.1 Hedychium gardnerianum | reverse complement strand
TAAATTTTTAATTTTTACTATATATTGACTAATGAATAATAAATTTATTATAATAGTGTAAAGATTAATTTTTAATAGACGACTATAAATTAATTCTATAATTTATCTCTCTTTATATAACTTGGGAACAGACTATAAAAAATACTTGGAGTGAACGTAATTATCTTTTCATTACGATGATCAAAATATAAAATTTGATAAATACGAGCTAAAAGTCTTCATTGGTGAACTACAATAATATAGCGCTATCATGCAAGTAAATTTTGACCGCGGACGACATCTCACTACCACACCGACATTATGTGCGGTCAAATACTCTGGACATGCTCGACAACTTGTTACCACTATGGGTGTTCCAGTACTCTGATTAAAGCCTTCAATTTGAGTATTTAAGCGGATTGAATTAAATTTTATCAACTTATTTTAAGACAGGTCTAGGTATGCCAACCCGCCTATGCTCGCGACCCGCCCAGGATCAATCCAATGTGGGCTCGAATTGACTCGCGGGTTAAGGAAAAAAAAATCTTCTAAAATTTAAAACTAAGATAGCAAATTCAATGAGCTCGTGGACTTGACTCGTCTACATCGGAATTTAAATTTAAATATTTTAATATTTTTTATATATTTTTTAATTTTTGATAGATTTTGACTCGCTTAATCTAAAATTCATCTTTGGGGATTTTTCAACCATCAAGATAGACTTGTCCGCTCCATCGATGAATTTTTAATTGGTTGATTGCCCAATCACAAATTAATCTGTTTAAATTCACGAACTCTATAAAGATAGGGATAAAATTTTCGCTTTTTAGTATTCTCCATTAATGATCTTTGTTATTTCAATTTAATTCATTTTACCATCATTATTTAATATAAGTTCGTATTTTATTAATTAGTCCGAGCAATCAATCCAAATTAATTTTTTAATATAAATCATATTAATTCATTTAGATATCAGCATAAAGTCTATAAATAAAAATTATATCACAGTATCAATAATATGATGTATCAAGAATATAGAAGGTAGTCTTGGGATAATAGTTAAGTCTCTAATAATTAAAGATCTAAATTTTAATTTTAATTATGATATATATATAAAAAAATCTCTAATAAAAAGTGAATTTAAAAATATTTGATAATTTAAATGAGTTTTCATTAGTGTTTTCAATTTAATTTAGGATGAAAAAAATTTATAAAATTAAATCAATTATCTCTAAAATTAATTAATTTAAAAATTTTGATATCTAAATTATCAAAAAATATATATACGAAAGATAATAATTCTTAAGTTCTTAGTCGCTTAATGATCGATTATAAATTAATTTTATATTTTTTTTTACGTAACTTAAAAGTTATTTGTGAAAAATATCTGAGATAAATATAATTATCATTTCAATAAAAAAAAATATGAAAAATAAAGTAAACTTAAAGACAAGTATAACTAATTCCCAATATTCATTTTAATTTTTAAAATAATTTTTCACATTTCATCGTCATATGAAATTCACACGTGGACATAAAATAATATTAATTATTTAAATCTAATAATTTAATTATTTAATCACTCATTTCATTGTTTTAAATATCATTTTAATTTTTTTTAAAACATATATATAATCTATATCTCTATTTATTCTGGCATAAAAAAATATATTAAAAGAGGATAAAATTTACTCACTTTTATTTACAATGAAAGTTTCGAGAGCGTTCCATTAGAACTCGTATTTATAAGTATCATAAAAAAACATTTCAAATACTCAAAATGATACCATAAAAATAATAACACAAATCAAATCTCTCAAATATAATTTTAATCAAAAGTAAATTATAAACTAAGTACGTAGTAAATAAATTATTTAACTATCCTAAATAATAATAAAAAGCATGCGTCATGATTAAATACAAAGCAATTATTAGAATTAAACATATTATTTAATTAATTAATAATGACAAAAGACCAATCATTCACTCTAACATTCCCACTCATCCATCTCAAGATCAATAAAAATAAATAAATCATGAACAATAACTACTATGAACAATTACTAATGAAAAAAGAGAAAACAAAAATTTAATTACTGATCAAAATTTAATCTCAAATCTAATAATAATAATAATACCTCATACATTAATCAACAATCAATCCGAGAGAACTAATAACTCATACTCATCATAGATTATAGTCTCATCTAATTATCCTACATTATATAAATTCATATTAGTTATTATAAATACATATTAATTGTAAGAATTAACATGGATTAAAATATATATATCTTCATTTGTATACTTATTAATTGTTTCACTTTAGTTTTATTTTCATATCAACTTGACAGTTGACACAACAAATAAATATATAAAGATATCACAAAGAAACTTTACAACTCAAAATTTTAATTATTTTTCACATTCCTCTGGGACAAATAAATATCATATTTTGTAAGTTTAACAAAAATGCAATAACACGGAGAAAATAGAGTACAAACACTGACGAATATGAATAACTACAAATGTATGCTAGCCGCCAAAAATTAAAATTGCTAAAATTTATGGTTCCTCTGGAAAAAAAAAGAATACTCAGTAATACTCAGTAAGCAAATAGTCCAAAAAAAAAACGAAGAAAGAAATTTGGAGGCGTAAATAGTCCTCCAAATATGATCATGGTTAATGTAGGTGAAAATACTGAAATCGGATACCCTGCCTCACTTTCTTTTGAGGTGCCAATCTCGTGTTGCTTCCTTTCTAAAACATGGGCTGAATTAACAGTTAAAAGATTTTGTTTTAGAAAGAAAAAGGAAGATGCATTTTTGAAGAACGATATCCATGGGAATTTATCTTCGGCGTTTTGATTCTTTTCTCATCTCTTCCATGTAGATCTCCATGTTGGTTTTCTCCCATAAACGTTTCTGGACGAGGTTAGCCTTCGTAGATTCATCTGGACAGTGTAAAACAAAGTTAAAAGATGTCTAAGTCGAATGGAAGGCTAAGTTTGCTAGGAACTAAGTGGATCTTGTGAAGAAAATGTGTTTGCTATATAGAACTTGATTGGTTTAGTCGTCCACATTATGGACAATGCATGAGTGCTAAAAACTTTCATTAATACTTGATTTTTTATTAATTGCCTACTACTTGGATTGGAATCACAACCTTCAATGTAGTTCGATTGTCATCTGGCCAATGAGAGTGTTTGAAGGAGGTAGTGTAGTTGCTCTAATTACGAACTATCAGCTCATGTATCTTTCATATGATCAGCAGACAATAAATATAGTTACTCTTTAGATAAGTGTGTGAAAATACTATAAAAGGAGGGGGGAAAGTACTAATGTTTAAGAGCAATTAGGTGTAAGTATATGAATCTAAAATGAGAGGATATATATTGAAATTGAATAATATTTTTAAAGACAACAAATAATCATATACTTACAGAAGTTAAATCTAAAACGTACTTAATCGCAATAGTTGGGACAAGCAAAACTTGATGATACAATGATGATTGAATAAATCACCGCAGGAAAAGATTCAAGGTCATGAATAACTGGTGTTTATGCACCAACCTAAACAAGGAAAATGGGGCTCAAACATGAAATTTTCCACTGCAATAAAAGTGTGTTTATCCATATTGCAGCGCAGGTGCAAACTAATTTTTCTTAGATTATTAACTGTTAATTATACCTTCCCAGGTATGAAAAAGGCCAATAATTTGTTAAGGGTGGCCACATATGCATCTGCAAATAGGCTTGAATACTGCAAATGGTCAATACAGTGATCTGATACTTGCCGCTTGCATATGCCTTCTGAACCTTTAATCTATTCCTAGTTATATACTTCCAACAGTTGATTAGATTATTTTTCTAGAACAGGTTGTATTCAGAAAGAAAAATTAATTGTGGCTAGGAATTCTCAGAAATTTAAATGCTAAAAAGATTAAGGTTCAAATTAAATTATAGCTTGGCAGATAATTAGAATTTCAAAAATGGAGCAGACAAACACGTTACCAATATTTCTCCATGCCTCAAAAGGTACTCTGAGAGACTTTTGTGTCAAGTAACAAGCATCATTCCATGAGTATGGCAGCTTTTTAACCTGATATCTCCAAAACCAACATTTTTGCCAAATCAACAGCTGGAAAAGGTTACAGTTCTTAGATATTCATAGTAATCATATTCTTAAAGAAATATACAAGAAAGAAAGACCCGATAAGGCTTATTAACAGTATAATACAAAATTCACATTTATGATTAAGTACTTTTCTGAATAGACTCAAAAACCTTGCCAAGGGTGTAGGGCAGAAGTATAAATTGCACGCCAATAAGATTCCAGATGGAAGGTCTCTCAGCTCCCTGAATATGTAATTCAAGTTCACCACTAAGCTCATCTTCAACTTTCCTGACATGATTGAATATAAATTCTAAGACAGATGTTTAACTTGTGAAAAAATTGATCAGGAGGTGTCGCTAATAACCCGAGATCAGAAAAAACCAATAAGGAGAACACTTTACTAGCAACATAAATTTAAGAAACAGAATCATCAAATACAACAAGTGAAGGGATAGATGGAGCTCATTGATAAAGAAGGCAACTTCAAATTTCTAACATTCAATGTAAGAGAATGTTGTATCTCTAGGTCATGGTTATGGTTATTGGAACTATGGTTGCTAAGATCAGCCAATATACAGAGCATCTGAGTTGGATGGATATTGATAAAGGTTAATTCGATCTTTCCCAATAACCAGTTATTTCACAGAGATCATTGAAGAAGTTTCAAAAAATAATAATAATAATAATATAGAAATGAGTTACTTCCGCTAAAAATAGATGAAAATGAAATTTTATCAAATCGAGAGAAAAAATGGATGAGATTAGTTGAAATTTGGTTGAATTAGGTTGATTCAGTAAACTCGAGGATTTAGCAAACCTTTTGATGTCAGAGCTTTAATCCTGGCAAACACATACAAGAGCGCAAGAGAGTCTTTTTTGTCCTCTTGAATTTCAACTTAAATTATTCGACCTTAGCACTCGGAGATTATCACAAGATCAATAATTCAACCTTACATGCTAAAAACAACCACTAGACCAAGCTCATCATCTATCTATCTCATACTCATAGAGAGAAATTTTATAGAACGAGATAATTTAGGTCCCAATAAACCATATAATATGAAATATTAAATAATAAAGTCTCATGCAAAGAGCCGCTGCGCTAGGCAAATGTCTCCCGTCATTTACCTCATTCCAAAGAGTGTGGGGCCGCCCTAGAAGTTGCTAAGGTAACGGCTTCACCTTTTGCTCCAATTAAATAATAAAGTAATTTTATCAAGAAAAATCAATAATATAAGAAATATTATTCAGTAACTTTATAGCATGTAAGGTTTTATTTTAACAATAAATGTGATTTTAACATTTACCATAGTATTTTTTATTTGCTCGTTCTTTTATTAAATATTTATGTTTTTTATTACTTCCATATTAATTGACATATACATCTTGATATAGATTACCTAATAGTTCTGAAATATAAATTTATCAAATAATAGGCATAATATAACATTGTTAACTTGATAATGATAATAATATACCATAATTAGTATAGTGATAATATATTATATATTACTAATGAACCTTTATTAGTTCTAATATTTATTATTTATAGTATACATTGTTAATTATATGATCCTTGATATAATTTACATCCTTATTATGAATTAATACAATTTGTTATCTCATAAAAGTCGTTTTTTTCCTTAACTGCAATTTTATCAATTCTATTGATTTGATATGACTAGTATTTAGGTTTCTTGACCATCCATTTCCAATCATACCAATTTTGACAATGACGACTGGAACTATAAGCACTAATCTTCATATTCATGAAATGCTTAACAATAGTCACTTCTCAGTAGAACTTGGTCAGTC
Organism: Hedychium gardnerianum; assembly: GCA_038050645.1. NCBI lineage: Eukaryota > Viridiplantae > Streptophyta > Magnoliopsida > Zingiberales > Zingiberaceae > Hedychium > Hedychium gardnerianum. The sequence continues at coordinate 3,212,468 of JBBUKS010000049.1, read as the reverse complement.
AAATACTCATTCACTGACAACTCTTGTAAACTTAATCTACAAGATTCCCTAATTTGATCAACTGACTGCATCAAATAAAAAACCTATTCCTAATAAATCGGTTCAAGATGGACAAACTCTACATACAAATTAGAGATACAAACTAAGACTCCCTTGAAATCTCATGATATCAAAGGGAGATAAATCAGGATATGATTAAATATGTGAAGCATACTGTCCTAATTGCTGTATAAAATTTGGATTGCATGCACTACATATGTTAATTATTCAAATTCCATTGCATGTCAGTTTTTAGCATTTCCAAAATTGCAAACAACAACAACAATCAAGCCTTATCCCACTATGTGTGGTCGGCTATATGGATCCTTTTACGCCATAATTTTGGATCCTTTTAGCATTTCCAAAATTGCAAGAAAGAAGAAAAACTTAAAAGAAGCACACTCTTACTTGTCAATTTGTTTCTGACCCTTCTTCCTGTTTGTCCCGCTTCCAGATCGTTCCAATTCAAGAGCCTTTAACCTATTTTTATAGGCTGGTGTTTTCTTGACCATGGCAACAGCCTGCAATAAAATTAAGGAAATTCGTCACTAAAAGCACACAGCAAAGAACTGATAAGGTGCCAATCAAGAATTGAAAACGGCTTCTCTTGCTTCTTCTAGACTAACAGTAGGATACAAAAGTAAAAAGGTTAGCATGCAGAAGTGTTCCTGTTTAACAGATCTACAACTAAAAATCAAAAGTTACGAGATAACCTAAAGGTTTTAAGATAACTAGAACAAAATGAAATCTAAATTTTTTGGTTCAATAATAAAAGAGTCAATGAAATAGTTGAGCTGGATGATCATAAAATTCTTGTAAGAGATTTAGATATCTTAGAACTATTATTCAACAAGAATGGGGTGTTGATGGAGATATCATTAATAGAATAAAGAATGAATGATCAAAATAGGAATGATCTTTTAGAGTTTTGTGTAATCACCACCTGTCCCTTGGGCTAAAAGAAAGTTTGATAAACTATGGTGCTTACCAACATACATTATGGGACAAATTGATTAGCTATTTGGAAGCAATAAATCTTAAAGGTTAATATAGCAAAGATGAGTATGCTAAGATGTATGCAAGGAGTTATTAAAAATCATAAAACAAAACATATAATATCTGAGAGTAATTAAGTTTAACTCCAATATATGATGATCCCAATAGTCAAGGCACATACTTCGAATTGCCCAGGAGGTGAGAACAAGTTGCTCTTCTTGATTACTTTCAAATTATCAATAATAACTGTACCAATCTATATCATTCATCGATACAAGGATGATCAAGAAACAACTGATTTTTAGTATACACCAGATAGATTTGTAAGATTTAACTTTATAGGCTCATTGTTCTCTCTTATTCCTACGAAGGCTATATTGTGTCTTAATACTAAGCAGGTACGACCATACTTTTCCTTGTGGTACATACAAGCAGAAAGAAATGGACAGGCACAGAAGCAAATCCTTGATGCATGTTACTCGTATGAATGGTTAAACCATTGTTTAAACTTCACAAATAATTCTCTTTTTCTAAAACAAAAATTTCAAACATAACACATGCTATCCACCAACAAGCTCATAATTTTTAGTGTGTTATGCTAAGAGTGATAAACTACTATGTACTGTAGACACTTGCACTGCAAGGAATAGGTTGTAAAAGTAACATATTTTCAGTCATAGGGAAAAAAAATAATTTATTTTAGACAGAAAGGCAACAAAGATAAATTTGCTTCAGCAAAAAAGGAGAACAAGGTTGCATATTGTTTGTAGCTTCCCAATTTGAAAATCTAAAATTCTCACAATACCTGTGTGTACCTTGACCATTGATTTAGATACTGCAAAGCTGAAACAACCAGAATAAGGCCCACCAAGACAGCACGAGGATCCTGTCATTTAAAGGAAAGAAAGTAGTGATTGCAACTTCATCATCAGATCCTACTGATATTGACATAAAGTGCCAACTAGAAAATCAAAATAATAGTTTAGTGAAACTATATGATAGTCTTACTGTTTTATGCCCGTAATATGCCTGGTAGTAACGAGCAGTATTGTAGAATACCTGAATAAAAACAGAAAAAGTACTTATATTGCAGACGATTACATGAACACAATAAAAGAATTTGCCTCTTTGAGAGATCAATTAAGTTCTGCATGTTATCTTTAATATTAGAACCTGAATTGGTATGAGATAATTCTATCATCCCAGTAATACGACCATACAGATGCAAAGCCATTTAAACAGAACTTGAAATAGAGCTCAATGTACTGTAAGATGCTGATTTGACAGATCAAATTTTAAGAACATATTTATGAATCAGGCCTTAAGCATTAAGCAAGCCATCAAGATCAATTAACTTTATAAACAATAAATATTAATAGAGTGTTACAGGCACAAATTACATTCTATTAAGAAATTAATCAAATCGTGTTGCACAAACACCTACATAAATGCATGACACTGTTCAAGCATGTAAAGTGCATGGAGCAAAGGACTAGTGTTGTGAAAGGGATAGGATTAGGTTTGAAATGTTAGAGAAGGAAGAAAGTAAACCTGATAGATAGTGATTTAGGCACTGGTTATGCAACAGATGTTCCATTAATCCAAAGAGGAAGAAATTTTGGCAATAAATATCCAATTTAGCATCTGGAATAGTGAATAAACTCATCCAAACAATTCCTTCAGTAACATGATATATGTGGCAAAACTTGGGGAGAAAGTAAAAAGAAAGAAGAATGATCTACATAATGCAGCAGGCCAGATTGTACTGGAGCGAAACCTATCATTTGCATCTTACTGCCTCACTTTGTCTCAAAAAGAGAGAGAGAAAGAAAAAGGGAAAAAAAGCTAGGCTGGGGAGGGATACATAGAGAGAAATATGAAGAAAGAAAAAGATAGGGAAGTGGAGATACAGAAGAAAAAAAATCTATAGAAGCTCTCAACCTTCTCTCTCCTGCTGGTGGCTGAAATCTCATGATCACCACATCAAGTGCCACAATATTGGAGAACACGGACCAGTGTACCTGATGACAGTGGAAATACTAAAATTGGAGACAGGCCCCGTGTTTTTGGAAAATAGCATAGCGCAGACTAATACTTTGTTAAACACAAACAGACAGTAAATGAAGAAAATACAGAGGAGAAAAGAACCATCGAGTATTACCTAGACAACTACCCAAGGTTTTTTTTTCAAAATTATGCATAACATAAATCCCCAAAACTTGTCTAGATATAGAATATTTTTCATTTCCAGGAGGTACTTTACTATGTATCCACAAAAGAAAGAAAAAATAAATTGATGAAGGCTGCAATAAATATCATGAAAAAAGAATTGATACAAAATAATCAACAAAGGTTTACCTCTTGAGGATGTGCAATTGCATAATCATATTGCTCCCTTGTGGCTTCATCTTTTAAAATCTGGAATATAAAATATTTTCTCAGTTATATGCAGAAAATCAGATTTGTCTACTCAGAAAACTTGAAACACTAGAGAAATTAAGCTACAGTACAAAACTTCAATTCCATTGAAGAAGCATCTAAATTCAGCAAGTAATGAAGTGGATTATGAGAATAGAGTATTTCCAGCCATCCAAAAATAAAGTGGTAAGGAACCAAAAGAAAAATCAGCACCATTACATAGAGGATGTAAGGCAAAGGTGCAAGAACTAAATTTATTCAAGTGTCAATTACAAAACACAATTATCAGAAGCATGCCCCATATTTTTCAGTGAATTTCAAAACTTGATTAAGAAGATAATTATCACATTAAAGACCTAACATTATAGAACCTAGAAACCTTATAGTGTCTAATGCCTTTGACAAAAAATGGTAATCACACTGTTGACCCCAATGATATCAGGTTGTATCTACAAGTGCATGTTGCATGACTTCTGTTTCTTTGATTTAGAATTAATAATTGCGAGATGTGGTAGATTATAGTGATATGGTATTTACTTTTTTTCTTAAGTTTGAATATGGAAGCAACTCACTGAACATAGGAGCAAATCTTAGGGAATTTATTTGGATTTGCATCCCATTCTTCATTCTCTTGTTCAGAACATAGTGCACACTGAAAGAACAAGAAATATAATCCTGTATTGGATGTTGTCAGGTGATCTTCCAAATCATGGTTTCTAATTTTTCCCCACAGATTTTGGGATGTTAGCAAGTAAATAATGAAGTCCCCATCAATTTTACATCATTATAATCCCTTTTGTCTGAGCTGTGTTAAATGCCAGTACCTAGACCAACTCTTATATACCATTCTACCATTCGTGCATTATTCTAAAGTAAAGTTTCTTCTTACAGGTTCCTCAGAATGGCATGAAGAGAATTTTTTGATTCAGTGAACAATTTTTTTTGAATTCAACGTCCTATTTAAACATTCACTAGCATTTCATTTTGGTCATTGACTCATTTAAATATTCACTAGTAAGCTGACTAAAATACCTAGTCAACTTATTATTAAGTCAATGTGGTCAAGTTTCTCACATGTAACTCTTCCTCTATTTCTTTTCATCTAACCTCACCTGCCAAATTCATGGGTTCCTACTTTTCCACATCTTCCCGCATTGCTTCAATCCTCATGATGATGTTTCCACTGCCCACTATGGCCTTTATTTGCTATAGATTTATCTGTTTGAGGCAAAGCAATCTGGTCAGGAGGTGTCAAACAATTCTGCAAAGACACAAACATATAGCGCTACATAAGAACACAAGGCCAGAGGGTAAGGCAAACACTTGCTGTTCGAGAAGTATGTTGATCAGCGAGAATGCAAAACTACTGACTAAAGTGTCAAGGGAGCCAACAATAAGTGCTTGCACATACATGTTGTGTGAGCAAGGCACGACTTTTGCATCATGCTAGTAGGTGCACAGGCATATGGATGGCAGCAGTTACCCTAACAATTGAGTACCCACGGATACCTAACTTAAATAGGTACCCAAAACCTGGCCTGTTCAAGTTACTAGTAGTTGTTTAAGTCAGGTACCCCTCAGTATATGATTATTAGGGTACATATTGTCATCCCTATGAATGTGCACCTACTAGCACATCACACAAGTCGTGCCTTGCTCACACAAGCCTACCTGCTAAAGTGGATAATACTTTCTGATAACTCGTTCCAAAAAAAGTCTTTTAGTTGTATTTATGATAATTGGTAATTTTAACAGTAGATGACTAATATGTGATGTAGACGCGACCCGGTTACCCATTGACCTGGTTAGCCGGCATGAACCGTAACCGGCCCGACTTCAGCCCGGTTCAACGGTAATTTTTTTAAAAAAAATTGTGAATCCGACCGTTGGAACCGGCAGTTCGTACCGTTGGGGAGGAGGGGTTTTGTTTTGTTTTTTTTAAACAATTAAGATTATTTAACCGTTTTTTGATTAATGGCTACGATTTAGTGTTCGTTATTCTCCAAACTCTATAAATAAGGAGTTCATTTCATTATTTCCACTTCATCTTCTCCACTCTCATCTATCAATTCCGAAATCTCGATCGTTTTCCACTTCAATTCTCCAATTATAATAGGAGGTTCATCATCTCAGTTTCGAAGGGACAAAGAAATAGTCAATCCGAATGTGGATCACGACGATATTCAATTTGCCGATGATGAGCCAGAGCAAGTTACAACACCCAAGACACAAAGAAATACTGATAGCGATGCTTCTAAGGTTCGGGATACTCCTTTAAAATCACCTATTTTTACCATGGTTTAAAATCTCGACTCATGCCGAGATTTCGATCCCGACTAGAACGATACGGTTTTGGTCTCGTGTTGTGCCGATATAATTTCAGTATTTTTAAAATATAAAATATATTAACGAAAATTAAAATTTTAATCTAAATATTTAAAAATATATATAAAGTATAAAAAAATTAAATATATATATATTAAATTAATAAAAAAATATTAAGTTTTAATTAAGTTTATTTTAAATTATTCCAACTATAACTGAGAGTTGCTTATTAACCTAAGACCTAAGTTTTAAAACCTTCGTCGTTTGCCCACTCCGCCCCGCCATCGCGCATCCACGGGCATGCACGACGTTGCCACTGCGGTCTTCGGGCCGACGTGTCCGGACGTGTTGTCAGGCCATCGTGACACGTCCAGATGCGTCGTCGGCCATCGCAACGCGTCCAGACAAGTCGTTGGCCCATCGCAACGCGTCCGGATGCGTTACTGGGCCATCAAGACTCATCTGGGGGGCCTCGAGGCGTGTCGGCACCCTGTGCTGGTCTGCGAGCGAAACGAAATGTTTCGCCTATATCTGGCGAAACAACTCGAGATTTTAATCGTTGATTTTTACTAAACATTTTGAGAAGGTCACTCTTCCGTCCGGAGAAATGCGTGCAAAATGTAAGTATTGTAAATCCTCTTACAAATTCCAATCGGACAGCGGCTATGGATCTTGAAATGACACGTGGAAACGAAGCACCCGACGGAATTTGGAATCGAACAGTCTCAAACACAATCGTCCAGATTTTTCTCAACTAGCGGAGGTACCGATTCAAGTTTATTTATGTATTCTGAAAATAAATTAAGGGAATCGTTAGCTACATTTGTTTCTGTAAAACATCTTTTTTTAGCTTTGGGTCTAAATGCACATTTGAAGATTTTTGTCAAAAATCACTTAATTTATCTGCTAAACGTGTTCCTCGAACAAGTACAATTAAAAGATGAGTAAGGCAAGGGGGGGAAATAATTGAAGAATTTAGTAAATTAAATAATAAAGTTTCTTTATGAATAAATATTTGGAGTGATTACTAGCAAACACATTAGTATATGAGTGTGACTTGCCATTGAATTGATAATTTCTGAAAAATTCAAAAACATTTATTAGCCTATAGAGTTTTTGATGAATTACACAATGCTCACAACATCTCCCAATTATTATGTTTAATTTTAGAAGAATATGTTAACTTCTAAAATAATTTCAATATCATTTGATAATGCTATTCTAGTATTGCTAGTACTTAAGAACTTAAATTTATATATCAACTAGCTATTGGTGGTTTATTTTTTCATATTCGTTGCATATGTCATGTTTTAAATTTATGTGTTCAAGATGGATTAAAAAAATTGAAAATCAAATTAAACCAATTAAAATTATTATTTCTTATTTATGGTGGCATTCTATGTAATGAAATAATGGTGTAGATTTTGTAAAAAAATAATGGAGTAAAACCTAAAGAATTTCCACGTGATCTACAAACACGTTGGAATTCAACATATAAATTATTATCAATTCATTTCAATACAGAAAATTATTATGTTCATTTTTTCACGAAATACTAATAATACTAATATATATTTATTTTCACACCAATGGAATATATGTAGTAGTATTTGTGAAATTTTAAAAGTATTTAATGATGCAACCGAACAACTTTCCGGTGTTTATTATCCTACTTCTCATTTAGTTATGGTGAATTTTTATAGTATAGCTTTAGTTTTAAATGAACATAGTACGAATGAATTTTTATCTCCTTACGTATTAGCAATGAAAACATAATGGGGAAAATATTTTTATTATATTCCTGAAATTTATTTAGTTGCATTTGTTTTACCTAGACTTAAATTAGAAGTTTTAAAATGTTAGTTTTGTATTATGATGCTTTAATTTCATTTAAAGATTTTTCTTCTCCTGATTATACATGATATTAGAAATCATTTATATAAACTTTATAAAGATTATAATATAAAATATGGATTAAAAACTAATATATCTGAAACACAAAATATTAGTACTAGTAGTAAACTTACAAAAGCACAACTTTTATTAAAAGAACAGACAAAACATCCGCGAGAATCCTCAAGTTTTAGATAGGAATTTAAGAATTATTTTACGACTTCTTTGATTTTAGTGAAGCATAAAGCGAGTCGGATTTTGATATTCTACGATGGTGGTCACAAAAGGCTCAAAGTTTTCCCATCCTCTCCATCATCGCAAAAGAAATTTTAGCTTGTGTCAACCGTTGTTGTAGAATAGACGTTTAGTTCAAAGGTAATATAATGGATGAAGGGTGATCTACTTTGTCTCTCGACTCTTTGGAAGCGCAAGCATTAATTGATGATTGGACGAGAGCCGAAGACAGAATACAAGGAATGCAATTTTCAAATGATGAAGTAGAAGACTTTGATACCGAAGAAACGAACACTACGAGAATGGAAAATGGAAGTGAATAATAACGTCAATACCTAAGGTAAAAAGGGTAAAAAGGTAAGCGAACTACTTGGGCTTTGATTCCCTTATACCCTAAGGGGATACGTGATGCAGGAGCATCCAACAGTACAACCAATTTATGTTCTCCGATATGCCTATGTTCCCCTTCGAGTTGTGACGAGAAGAAAACGAGGCTATCAGCCTTCCTTTTTGGGCCGATCGAGACTACTAACAAAGAAGATGACCAATCCGTAGACTCCTAACGCAGTTGCAATCTATTCAGAGTCTGGACGAGAAGGAATTGACTTTCTAATAGCCGTCAAAACTCTAGAATTGGTCTTTTAACCTTTTCTTTTATTTGTTTTAAATTTTTAGAATTAGTTTTTTTTCCTAAAAGTTGGTTTAGATTTTATTTCTTATTTTTTAAGAATTAGTTTTCTTTTCTACAATTTAGTTTATATTTTATCTTATTTTTTAGGATTAGTTTTCTTTTATTTTTTCTTTTTCTGTTATGATTTTTTCTTATTTTTTAGGCTATTTAAACAATGGTTAGTGCTCTTGTAAAAACATGTTGAGTTTGATTTTAATTTGAGTAAAATTTATTTTCGTTTAAACCAAGAGACGACTCCTCTTTGCTGGCGAATCTCCTTTTTCCTATATTTTTTCTACAGCATCTTTTCGAACGTCGCACCTGGATATTTCTCTCCTGCGCCAGCATGGAGACAAAAGGCGAAGCGCTCGCTTCTAGCGCCTCCGCTAGCTCGTCTCAGGACCAATATGAAGGAGGTAAATCACGGAGGCTAATTTACTAGTCTGAACAGTGAAGGTAGGAACCTGGTTACTAGTCAGGATTTGACCCTCAAACCTCATGGTGACAACTTCTCATGCACTAGTTATCAGCCTATCCCGTGGGAATAAGGTTTAGATGGAGCATATGCAACGGGAAGGATGTTAATTATGGAATGATCGATAGAGCCATAGTAACATCCACCTATGTAAGGATTAAATCCTCCGATAGATAATCAATGGATCTAAAGTTTGATTCTCAGTTGCAGCGTAGCGCACTGTAGAAATTTTTTTCCTCTAATGAGAAGTGGACCAAAGAATGATGGTCATTTCGATAAATCTCCATTAATATTTTTTGATTTATCATGATGATAGATGAAATTTTTTTATAAAATCGAGTCTGTCATCCTCAAGTTTAATCAGTGAGACTAATTTTTTTTTTTAATTGTGGACTAATTCCATCTTCAGTATTCAAGGCTTATAGATACAATGAAAATAATATGTAGAGTTGAAAATAATTTAATCGTGTGATTATCTAATAATTTTAAATTCTAAATTTTAAATTTTAAATAACACATTATGGTAAAAAAAAGGTGAAACGTTCACCTCAACGCCCCCGTCAGTCCGTCCCAGGACTAACACGGAGGAGATAAATCACGGAGGCTAGTTTAGCCAGCCCGAATAGTGACTAGTGCATAAGGAGAGTAGGAACCTAGCTACTAGCCAAGATTTAACCCTTAGACCTCATTATGATAATACTTCATGCACTAACTAACAACTCATCCCATCTAAATAACACATATATAAATAATGACGATGCAACGCTTTATTTGTCAATTATCATCATTTCCAATCCTATTACCCACTGTCTACCTGCCCCAGAATTCCTGTTCGACGGACTTAGCTCGTGGGACACAATGTTTCCGCCATTTGCAGTCTCTGATGTAGATAAATGTGGGTAGACATAAAATGTTTTCTCTTTCCTCATCATAGCTACCAATGCTTCGCTTC
>JBBUKS010000049.1:3189448-3202366 GCA_038050645.1 Hedychium gardnerianum | reverse complement strand
ATATTTTTATTATCAAGATATAACTTTGTATAAAAAATTAATATTTAAATATATCAATATTTAAAGTTTAGATATAAGATTAAAAGTTCAAATGAGAATCTCAAGAAAACTTTTGAAAATTATTTTTTTTTGAAAAAATCCTCTACCATTTTAAAAGTAAAACCAATTTTAAAAATAATATTTTTAAACACTTCACAAGTTTGTCTATCCTTTGCATTGACATAAATGTCACGTAACTTGAATTGACATTTTAGTAAGTCATCTCAAAGTTAGATAAACTTCCATAATAGATAAACTTAATTAAAAACATAGGTAAACAAAAAAACATCCTTATGATATTTGGCGCATGGCTCATCAAAACCGATTGCTCTTTCTTTATCCTTGCCCAATCACCTCTATTTTATTATGATCATAATTACTTGATGTTATTTTCGAGGCAATGATATAATGATTATTTGATAAATAATTAAGAGATTTAAGATTCGAATCTCAATTACGATGTATTATAAGAAAATTTTAAATTTTTTTCCAATAAAAAATAAATTTAAGAATGCTGACTATTTAGATAGATCTTGATTAGTATTTCTCTATTTATCTTAATGATTGATAGAAAATTTTCGTAGAATCCGATCGATCATCTCAAATTATTTGACTTGATTAAATCATAATTAATTGATGTTGAAACTAATTTTAAGTAAAAAAAAACTCTTTAATATTTTTAATTTAAAAGCCCCTGGTTACCTATTTCTGAGCATCCCGTGGCATAGTTTGGAAAGGAGCAAATCATCACTTGATAGTTAGCATTCACGTTGACAAGCACAAATTATTGTATCGTAAATTATAATATTAATTAATTGAAATGGTACTAATATATGAATATTTTTAATTTGAACGAAAAACTAAAAAAAAAAAAGTATTCGTTCAGATCTTGATTAAGCTATTAAATTGTTCATATAATTTTCAATGATTTCTTTTTGAAAAAAAAAAATACCCGCTAATTAGACTCCACGAGTTCCATGCGACGAACGGCTCGAGTTGAATGAAACTGCTTAAGCTGAGGGCGAGGGTTTTTCTGCTTCCATTAAAATTCGTTTCCCCTGTTTTTGTGTCGTTTCACTCTCATCCACCGGCTGTGGTGCGGAGCGCAGCAGCCCAGATGAATCGGAGGAAGTCGACGGCGAGCAGCCGGAGACACGCCGCATCTACCGATAGCCTAGGTTCCGTTGATTCGTCAGGAGTTGAACCAGTTCCCCGCTCCTTCTCGCGCCGAACCTCATCCCGAGCCTCAGCCTCTCTCTTTCTTGATGCCCCATCGGGCTCCTTGGTTGAGGAAGGAGATCAGGCCGAATCCAGGGATATCTTAGATGGTGGGTCCGGTTCGTACTTGACGAACCCAAGGAGCTTCCCGTATGGAGTCAAGCAGCAGTGCTGGGACAAGGCGGAGAAGGTGAAGGGGCGTGACCCCGATCGGTGGCGCCGCGACGCACTGGGCAATATCGTCTTTCGGAAGCTCGTAGGTTGCCCAGGATGTCTCTGCCACGACTATGATCACATTATCCCCTACTCAAAGGTGCGACTTTGATCCTCTCCATTCGGCTGTTTTATTTGATGCTAAGTAAATCCTATTCTCCATACAATGTTATGCTCTATAGTTTCACGTCCTTTTCGATGATGTGATTGCAATCACATACACTCTTAAAAATTTCTCTTGTGCTGTTAATCAGATTTCTTTATCAACAATTTTTTTCAATTTTTGAATGTGTATATTCATGCTCTGAACATCTGATTCACGACAAGAGCAAATGGATTGGACCATTTTTATTTTTATTTTTCTTGAGAAATATAGATGTCAGGGACCTTAATTCATAAAAAATTTAGGTAGATGCTGTATGTATTATTTCTATGGCATAAAAAATTAAAACAAATAATTCTGCTGTAAAGTCAAAAAATAATTTCATGAAAAATTAGACACGCACACAAATTAGAAATGAACTTGCAGCGCAACTTTATCTATCTTAAGGTGAAATGTCAATTTTTTGCACAAGGTAATACAAATTTATGCCTGAAGATACAATTGGGGATGAGCCTTTTAATATAATGTGGAATGATTTACTTGTATTGCTCAGTCCATCAGCAACCAATATAGTATTTCCAGACCGAAATAAGAAATAATACAAAGGACATGAAGGGGAGCCTTGGCGCAACGGTAAAGTTGTTGCCAAGGTCACGGGTTTGAGTCGCGGAAACAACCTCTTGCAAAGCAGGGTAAGGTTACGTATAATAAACCCTTCCCCGGGACCCCACATTGGAAAGAATTCCTTTTTGAATTATGTCTTTAATATACCAAAGAATACAATGGACAACCAATGAGGATTATTGGTTCCACCAAGGGATACATTGATCTTCCATAAATTGGCTTACCACATGAATTGCTGGCACATGTTTGAGTGTGTTATGATAAGGTAGTTTAGTTCTCCAACTAGTTGTCAATCTTATAAGATCTTTCCCTCAGTTTTATGAATTTTGTCATTCATTTCAAGAGGTGTGTCTACAATTTATGATCATTTCAAGAGGTGTGTCTGCAATGTTATACTCTAGACTTTCACCTAGTCCATGATGATTGCATTCACTTGCACTGTTAAAAGCTTGTCTTCTTCTGTTAATCAGATCTCTTCTCAAGAGCAATTGTTCAACTTTTGAATGTTTATATTCGTCTTTGGAACATCGGATTCATGACAAGAGAAAATGGGTGGAACATAAAAAATAAGGTAAGTGTTGTATGCATTATATGTGGCATAAAAAATAAACAAATAATTATTCTGTAAAATCAGTAAATAAATATCATGAAAAATGTGTCAGAAAAAAAAGAAGCAAAATTATAAATGAAGTGGAGGCTATGTATCTTATCCTTTAGTTCAGGATTACACATCTATGCCCTGAGATGTAATTGGGGATGAGCCTTTCAATAGAAGGTGCAAAATTTACTTGTGTTGCTCTGACCTACAACTGATATTTGTACAGGTTTGGACATACAAGATAAAAAAAATATCTTCACCACGAAATGGAAAATACATAAAGGGACATGAATTGTAAGCAAATAAGGAAAGAAAATGGGAATATGATGATATATGCTGATACCTTATCTGTTATGAAAGGGAAAGATATGCCTTAGCTCATATGAAAAGGATAAATAAGGTAGGAATATTTTCTACTAACACTCTCTTAAAATGGAGATGCCTATAGCGAATTCAATTTGAACTCCAGATACTGGAGATGTTTGTTGGTGTGTCTTAGTAAGAAGATTGACCACTTGTTCCTTAGATGGGGTGTAAGAGAGACCAATTATTTTTAGTGGTAATGATGTCAAGTGAAATGATAATTAATCTTAGAAGGTTTATTATTATTTCATGCAAGAATTGTACTTTTGTTGTGGAAGAAGTAATATGTATACATATATCAGTGAGTAATTGATGGAGACAAGTGGCAAACTTCATTAAAAGTTTATAAACACAGAAATAAAGATTCTAAAACTTACTATTAATTTGGCATGTCTTGGAAGATGATAAACCTACTTGGTAAATGATATAAAGTTCAACACTTCCAAAGGGTTGAAATCAAAAGTCAAAAGTCAGCATTAAATGCCCAATAATTCCAATGTGCTTTAATTTCCCATGCTTGGAAAATTGTAGCATGTTTATGAGTCTTTCCTATGTGTCTTTATGAGTCCTTTGTGTTTTCAATGAGTCCATCTACTAGCATTTATGTTGCTTGAGTCCTAGTATAAATGTGTATTGCCATAATGCTGGAATATGGAAGAGATATCAAAGTTTTGATAGTTCTCTTTGGTTGTGTGATACAATCTCCCTATGGTGTGATGCCTAGGAACCTTGAAGTGTGATACTTAAGTTTCTACATTTCTTTATACAATTTCCCTATGGTGTGATGCCTAGGAACCCTTAGGTGTGATACCTAAGTTTCTACATTTCTTTATACAATCTCCCTATGGTGTGATGCTTAGGAACCCTTAGGTGTGGCTCGGTTGGTAAGTGCATGGGATAATGACTGTAGTGGTCGGGGCGTCGAAACTCTCCAGGGGATTTCATCACCTCCAGCGACCCCCGCCCATGCACTTGCCACACTTGAGTTCGAACTCCCTCTCAGTGGCGTGGGGCAGTCGTGAGGGGCTGCTACCGTGGCAGTACCACATTTTTTTAAGGAACCCTTAGGTGTGATACCTAAGTTTCTACATTCCTTTACCACTTTATTCCACATTTCTACTTCCCAAACCTCCCAACACTCAATCTCCTCTTGTGCTACATCAGTAATGCTTTAAAGTTTAAACCATATTTTTTCAGCAAAAGCATAAGCAAGAGCATGATATTCTGCTCAGTGCTTGACCAAGAGATAGTTGGCTCTTTCTTTCTTTTCTAAGAAATGAAACAGTAGCTCAAAACACACAAACATTTGCAATTATAGACATTTCTAGTGCAGACAACATCGATATATTCTTGAAGAACCAAGTTCTGATGGCTGGAAAAGAATTTCTTTCTGAATTGTGCCTTTAATATACTGAATACAAAGGACAACAACACAATGAGGAATAGATGGTTCCACCATAAATTGGCTTACCACATGAACTCTATGACTAATGCCTAAGCATGCTATGGTTAGGTAGTTCATTACCTCCAACTAGCTCGCAATACCTTGAAGAATTTGGTAGGAACTTTCCCCAATGTTGTGAAGCTTGGTATTCATTTCAAGAGGCAATTTCTGCAATTTTACGGTAAGAGAATTGAACTTGAAATTTTTTGATTAAGATAAAAAACCCTTGACATAGGTTACCTCTATGCCAAGAAATAACACAATTTACTAAGTTCCATTTCAGAGGTTCTCTGACGTATGCCTTTCAAATCCTGCCAGTGACATCAACATAGAGAGAAGGAGAAGCATTATTTGACCAAGGGTGGTGCGAATGAAAAGAGCATAATCATGTTGACTTTTTCAAAATGCATAACTAATGATTACAGTTTGAAACTTCTCAATCCAAGCTCAAGTAGCTTGTTTCCATTCATATAACACTATTGAAGTTTGCAAACTAGATTAGGTGTATGTTGTAAATGTGTCAGTGTTGTCATATAGACTTCTTCTAGAAGATCTCTGGGAAGAAAGTCATTCTTGGCATCAAGTTGGTATAATGACCAATTTTGAGATAAGCGATAACTGTTAGAGTCTGAATAGATGTCATTAAGTAATGAGAGCAAGTTTCTCTTCATAATCCATATCATAGTCTTGTGTCAACCTATTGGCCCAAAGTCCTGCTTGTATCTTTGAACAGAGGCCATCTAAATTTGTCTTCATTTTGTAAACCATTTGCTCCCTATAGTTGTTTTGCCAAAGAGGTAATGACATATATTTTGTAAGAATGGTTCTTCATTCATATTCATTTGCCCTTGTTGAATTAATGCCACTTCTTTGAAACTTTGTGTTCATGGAAGTAATGAAGTTTGGTTGGTAGAAATAATGAGGTTAGGTTAAAAATTGGATTCATTTCCTAGATATGGCACAACAAAATTTTTGTAATTTGTACACTTAGAGATTGTAATAACTTTATCCTTTTTGTTGAGTTTCTTACTCCAAGAAACCAAAAATCACATTTTTTGTGGACAAATTGTCATGCTCATGTTTGGGAAGAGGAACAAAACATGTGCATTTAAAAACAAAAAGATTATCATAACAAAGTGGTGTTTTGAAAAAATATTCAAAAGGAGAGATTTGCTAAAGAACAAAGGATGTTAGAATGTTGATGATATAAATTGTTTTATTTTCTGCTTCACTCTAGGATCTTTTGGAATGGAAGAGGAAAGAAGTAAGATGCATGTAGTTTCAACAATGAGGCAATATTTCTTTTAGCAACACCGTTTTGTTGTGGGGTTTCATCACATGATAATTGGAGTAAAGTTTCTTGGGAGTTTAAGACATTTGTGGCAATCACTAGATGAGGTCTCTATTAATTGGAAAAATCTTTGTATACAGAAAGAAAAACAAAACATGCACAAAGAAATAGATCCAAGTATATCTATAAAAATCATCGAGAAATATGACATAATATCTTGCACCTTCCATTCATAGAATTAGTGCAGGACCCTACACATTGGCATAAATGATGTCAAGAGGAGCTATGGTTGTGGTGTGACTCAATGAAAAGGAAATATTGATTGTTTTGCTACCTTGCAATCAGTAAGGTGAGATTTCTTTTTTATCCAAGACATGGTTTCCAAAACATCTTTATTAATTAAAATGAAAAGGTTTAGAGAGAGAAACATGAGCAACATGTTGATGCCAATGCGAAAGGGACAAATCACTAGTTGAGCAAGCTATATTAGAGGCCTAAGGAATAGAGTTTTTCGACAAGGAACATAAATCCAAGTGTATGTATGAATTCTTGCACAATATATTTCGAAGAGGTAAAGTACAGTTAGACCATGCAACAAGTTGACTGGTAGATAAGAGGTTTATATAAAGTTGAGAAATTAAGAAAACATTGGGAACATCCTAAGTTGGAGTTTGTATAGTTTCTATAGAAAGTGGTAGTTATAATGTTTCCATTGACATTTTGAATGTTGGGAACAGGCAGAAATGAAGGAATATATTTAAAGGAGAACGAAAGGGAAGTAATGTGGTTTGATGCTTCGGAATCAAAGTACCTGTTAGTAAAATGAGTATCTTTATTCGCAGAACTTCTGTGGCAGATTGAGCTGTGGTAGATAGAGTTGTTATCTTAGGAGGGTCTTTGTTTGATTATTTCTTAAATGCTGCCGAGACTAAGAGCACTTGAGTTGTTGATGATAGGAGCAATAGATAGCTCTGAATACAACGAAGCTTTCTTGGCAAGCATGCCGAGAGGGGTTGGCTTAGGACAATTTTAGACAGCATGTCCAAATTCTTTACAAGAGGTACATTGAACTTGAGGTCTATTTTTGGAGGGATGAACCCAAGCAAGATGCCTATATTTTTTTTCCAGCTATGACATTTAATGTAAGAAAGATACCGTGTTAAATATGTTGCAAGAATGGAGTCAGATGGTTTCTTAAAGATTATTTTTCAAGTTTCTTCTACAAGCAATTCTGGAATAGTATCATCAACTGTTGGAAGAGTAGACCTATAAAAGATAAAAGCACGTACTAACTCGAAAGTATTTTGAAGGGTCATTTGGAACTTCATTGATCAAGATTCTTCACGTTATTAATAACATATTTCTACATTGTTGATCCATTTGGATTCAATGTGTGCCAATTGATCTCAAATAATGGACATTTCGAAAGAAACTTAAAGATAGATTGCCCTAGTTGTTGCTTCGCCCTATGAATATCCATTTCTAATTTATATTGGAGGGCAAAAATAATTTGATTGTACCTTTTAGCAGGAAAAATCTCATATTTCCTTTTTGGTTTCAACTTTATTGAGTTGTATGCTTATGGCAGGAGTGACAATGCTGGTGATTTAGGTCATTATTTTGTTGTTGACTTTCAGTTATCAACTTTCTTTTGTCTTTTATAGGACATTTAGCTTCTCTGGCTACACAACACCATAGATCTTTTCATTTCAAAAAATTTCATTCGATAAGACCATTAGTTATAATTTGCCCCATCAAGTTTGTTAATGATGTATAGAGCTTTGTTTGTCATTTAAAATGAGTTGATGACTAAGTTGAGGTTCACTTCGAAGGTGCTCTCGTCCTTGTTGTTTGTCATTTAATTTGACTGAGGACATGACAATATTGAACATGACATGATAAGATGATTCAACTCGACCCGAAATGGATTTAAAATATGATTAAACAAACTAATATCCGAAAGTGGAAGGTTATGTATGACCTGGGTATGTAAATGGCTGACAGGGATTGATCCATTTATTAAGTTAAATTCATTTTAATAACTCATTAAGTTTTTTATGTTACACAAATTCATGGAAGGTATTAGTGAAACTTAATATGTAAACTTACTTTTAAAAAATATATAATGAATTTTATTATTATGTTATATAGTTTTATTTTGACACAAATACCGTATCCTATCTATGACATGATTTGTATGACATAAGCCAAATTACTACCCCTAGCGGAGATGCAAACTTCCTGATTCATGTGTTCACTTGGATATGTCGCCAAGTGTTGGCATAGCTTGATGAAAATCTAAGGCAGGTATGGGTTCTCATGGTTACAACATCAAGCATGAGCAAGGACAGTCAAAGGATTTCCCTGGGCATTGATATGGGACCAATGTGGATCTCCTATGGTGGATGGATACTTTGGATTCAAGCGAAGAGGAGTGACATAATCATTTTGTCTTTGAAGGTAGTTTTTGCCAGATGATTTTCATGAGAGAGAAAGAGAAAAGGAAGAGTTCAGAGAGAAACCAAAGCGACTTGAGGAGGATGACGAGGGTCAGGAAGAGGTGGATCCCTTTTGTGGCTTCGAGCAATGGGAGTATTTAGTAAGAGGGTGAGAGATGAGAGGTAATCATTTAGGACTCTGATACCACCATGTCAATAGGTGGTGAAATAATTTACTTGTATTGCTCAGGCTATCAACAACTGATATTTATACAGATTTGGGATAAGAGATAAAAGGAGTATTTCTACACCAAACAGAAAGAATACAAACAAAGACATGAATTGTAAACAATATGAAAAGACAAAAAAGGAAATAGGAATATGCTGATATATGCTATTATGTTTCAGCTCTTATGAAAGGGGAAAATATGCTCCATTTGATTTGAAAAAGAAAAAAAATAAGATAGGGATGATTCCAACTATGTACTGGCAAGAACAGCATAACACCCTATTGCAGATGCAAGTCAAGGTAGTTGATTATTTTGAGAGAGAGAGAGTATATAAATATCTTTTTTCAAAATCTAAAAAGGTGGTCAACCCCTGCTTAAATAGAGGAGCCACCCAACATGGATCATGATATGATTTCACCATGTATTGTAACAATCAAGCTTATTCAATTGAATAAGCAGCTTGGAACATACACTTGAAAATCCTGTAATTACTCTGAAACCAAGTAGTAGAATCCACACTAGAAAAATGCTAAAGGAGAGTAGCTTGTTAGTATTACTAAGCTATGCCTTGAAACACAATTAGCAGTGGGAGTTGAAAAACTTGCATCTCTGAATAAACATCTACACGTGAACTGCTAATGTGCTACTCCAGAAGTGCATCTAATTTTCTTCACAGCTGGGAATGCATCCACAACAGCATCAATTATATGGGGAAGGGGATATGGTTCCTCAGCAGGTTGGTCAAGTTTTTGCATCAGCACCATTAGTATGAGAAAGTTTGTGTGTTTTTCCTTGTATTGATGGGACAAGGAGTTTTTTTCATTTTTCAAGAATTGTAGGCATAATCTTGATTCTTCAGTTTGGCAAAAAAATTTTTTGCTGTTTCAGTTACAATTCATTAGTTACACCTAACCAATTTTGGCAAAACCACTAACCTTCCATGGTAGCTGCCTATGCAATCCATTACAAGTAATTAATTCACACTGAATACCTTTCAAAACTTGGAACTTGTCAAAAACAATCTTAGCTAAATGCTCAATTTCACTATTTTGGATTTAATATGCTTTGTGACTAAAACTCCACAATGCCAGTCTTCTACTGGTCTCAAACTGCTGAATTTGGTCTTTGGATCATTTTGTTTTTTTCTTTGGAAAGTTCTAAGATCCCTTTTCTACATGACTACAAAGAATGAATTTCGAATTGGTGATGCTCCGGATACCATTAGATTCATGTCCTGAATCTTTGACTGGATAATTTTTTAAGCTTGAACTAAAGTATCTTCATCTTATGAAGATCATTGTTTGCTGCTAAATTAATTGTTGCAGATAATAATTTATGTCAGCAGTTTTTTATTTGTTCTCTGTTTGAGATTACTCAGTTGAACAACCTATATCTAAATTCAACCATGTTATATTGAACATTAGGAATTGAAATTCTGACTAATGATAGACAATAACAGGGTGGAAAAAGCACATTGGACAATTGTCAAGTTTTACAGGTACGTGTAATTTGTTCTCTCAGCATGCCTCTTCTCTCTTGTATGAATGTTCTATGCAAGATGAGGCTCTTCTTTATGACTTATTCCATCATATTTTTATTCTTCATTTTAATGCAATTGTTTTTCCATGTTTCATCTTGTATAGTTTAAGTTATTTGTTGTTTTGTAAGATTTCATAAGTTTTTATTTTAGTTGGGAAGGCAAAAACAAAATTACTAATTATTAGAGTACAATGTTGGCTAGTTACATATATTATTCCAAGGGGATGGATGTCTAGTTATAGAAATATTGTAATATTACTTTTGTGAAGTTCCAAAGTAATACAAAAATAATTCAGAAATTTTTGCCATCCTATTTTACTCCAAGAACTATAGTAAATTGTCGTGCAAATGCAAATATTTTGTTGCTTGCAATATATTATTTGCTGATCATCAAGTAAAATTTCTGAATATCAATTCATAGTTAGTAGGCTTTTGTATCTTTCAAGTACTTTGTTGTATAATTATACTCTTTTAAAGGTTTCTTCTGTAGACTAGTAGACAGCATATTAAACGCTAGAGAAAGAAATCATGAATTTTCAAATGGTTGTTACTAAAGATGCTTTTATGTCCTCTGATTAAATTCTCATTATGTTATCCTAACGAATAACTATCATTTATGTCTTCTATGGATTCCTACATCATAAACATTCCCGAAATAGTTTGATTTTCTCATCTACAGGCAACTGTCAATAGATCAAAGGGGAACAAGATGGAGGTATCCAAATCTGAACTCATACAGAAGAGTGCCTACTGTAGAGTTTCAGGTACCAAAGGCTTTTTTCTGTTCGAGTAAAAAATTTCCATTGCAACTTGTTAAAAATCTCCATTCATTCATCAAATTTAGGAAGAGACATGGATCTCTTAGAACTATCTGCCTTTGGTAACGTCCGTCGTGGACCAGATTCAGGAGGGTGCAATATCCAATGACTATTACAAAAGATTTTCTAGTTCCGGAGATTTTCTTGTGATTGATTCTATGATACTAGCAAAATGAAAATTAGGTTTGAGATACATGAAAGTTACAATCCATACCACTCTTTATGTACCTTATTTTGAGATACTTGGACTTATTTTTTATAGCGATCACCATTAATAGCTACTTTGAATGCCAATTTAGATTGTAAAGATAATTTGGCACACTTGGATTTACCGAAAGCCACCAGAACAATGACTTTGATTAAGGTCGCTCTGTTTCATAACTATTCTGGCGATGAGAATCATAAAGCGAATGCTGATGGAATAAAAAACATCACAAGTTTCTTACTGTTGTTTTACAGAAGTGATTGTTTGAATCCCGTAATGCTGCACTGCTCAGGGAAAGATGAACTTTTGTTGTTAAATTATACACTGTATGTTAGGGTGGAACATATTATGGCACTCCTCAAAGCGTAGTTAGCCTGGGATTCCTTGCAATCCTTCACCTTTTCCATACTTCTCCCTTCCTGCCTGAAAACTCAAGGAAAAAGAACTGGACTGGTTCACTAAATTAGCAAGGGGGTGGAATAATACCTTTGGCTTAGAAGACTTAAACTTGCTCACACTTGGAACTCATTCCAAGTTTGCTTCAGCAAGAAGATGATAAAAGAACTTTAGGTAGAGGCCTAGAGAGAAAGAAAACGTGATGAATGCTGTGATGAGAAGCAGCGAGAGGAAGCGATAGTGTGTCATAGTGTCTTGTTTTTGGCCCTTTCTAATTCCTCTCTATAAATACTTGTTCTTCTTTGTGATTAGTGGTGGCTCATATTCTACTATGCATGTACAAAGTCTTATCCTTGGTATAGGATAGACCCCTATGGTTGTAGTGGAATCTGGTAAAGATGCAACCAAAGTTTTGAGTTTGGCATAGGACCACAACGCATTGACGTTTGCATAGACAATTTATTTAGACAAAAAGAAAGATATTGATTAATTTTGGAAGAAATCAACAAGAAAGTTTTATGTCAACATTGATAAGAAAGGCTAGTGTTTTGAAAATCGATCTGAAAAAATAGGATATATATATTTTTTAATTTGGTTAAAATTGTTAATGATTAAAATTATAAATGGACCAAAATATTTTATAATTTAAAAATAAAATCATAAATATAAGTTTTATTTTTTCAATTTAAAGTTCATTTGATCAATTTAAAGTTTTTTGAATTAATATTATTGATAGGGTATTTGAAAAAATTTAAAATAGGGAAGTTAGGAAAAAGTATTCACCCTTTGGTAACAGCAAAACATCTGACACTTTTTTTGGGGAATAGCTGAAACTTAAGGGGTACTTTTGCAAAATCAATTAAAAGAATGCCTTTTTTTTTCTATAAATACTAAAACACCACTCGAGTCATCTAGTGTATTTTTTATCCTAAAATAACGTTATTTGTAGCAATTAAAGTTATAATTTATATAAAGCAAAAGTATTCTGATTTAATTAAAATTATTGTACAAAAAATATTATTCTATAATTTTTTATAATAATTTTTATCAAAATTATTTATACTTGATTAAAATCGTATTTGAATATGATAGAATAATTCCATAACACTAAAATAAGGATATTTTCAAAATGAAAAATATATTAATATTTTTTTAAAAAGAGACTTTCTAATGAAAATGCTAATAAAGAATGTCTTTTTTATTTTTACCCAAAAGCACATGCAATGCAATGCAATGCAATGAATTGACTTAACATCTCATTTTTTATCAACTAAAAGAAGGATGAGCAAAAATCACTCAGCACAACATTCTATCATAATATTTTTTTTTCTAATTTGATTTAATTTTATAATAAAATTTACACGTGTATATTTTCAATTTAAATAAAAACTTTAAAAAA
>JBBUKS010000049.1:3157034-3175553 GCA_038050645.1 Hedychium gardnerianum | reverse complement strand
TCAACTATATCCATAAGGACATATCAATCCTATGACACGCCACATGCATGTTTATAACCACAAATCCAACATGATAGACACCAAAATGATACATCACCTAGTGTACACGTCATACACGTATACACTTGTACACACACCTACACATACGACAACCTGCTATAATATCAAGAAATACATGACAGATCCGTGTCCACAACACAACTACAGGTATGCAAAGTATGCTACTGCGACATTGGCACACGTCACCCACGTGTACCCTCTATAATCATACTCAGGTCAAATGCTACCAAAACGATGGACCGCCACACACGCGTCCACAACTCAAATCAAAAATATGCAACGGGTGTTACATAATTAGTGGTACACGACGCCCTCGTGCCCCAAGTATGAATCCTATACAATGTAACACCATCTAGTTAACCTAATGTATATGTCATATGCACAACCACCAATATATGGTATGAATAACCTAAAGCTATCATAAACATATACAACTATGTCATATGAATAATCATCCATCTACATGATAACCCAATCATAAACCAATTTCTATGGTGCACACCACACACGTGTACACGCTACAGGATAGGAAAATCACATAGACTGTATGTATTTAAAAATAGAGCAAACTAAGTACAAGCAACAAGTATCAAACTCAGGTCTAAATTACAGCAAGAGATAAGGTCAAATTCCAAACCTAATCTATCCATCATATCATGCACTAAGGTCAATGAAATAAAAGAGATTAAGGTCAGAAATACCCGCCTCCAATTAGGTCGTGCCGAGTAATCTTCAAGTCCAGATACTCGTCCCGAATAAATGACCTGCGACATAGGAATTCAAATTAACATTAAGTGCTACTATTAACCCAAGAACTAATCCAACCCTAAACCATTTAGGGAAACTTTAATTAGCTCATTTTATTTTCCTTCCTTTAACCACATCTAAATCGTTTCAAGAAACCCTAATTGTTTAACCCAACAACATCCAGAGCCAGTTACAAGGCTTAAGAACAGAAGTTCTTTCAACCTTATAACTCTAACCCAGATGGTATTGTTTAATCCAATTAGGTCATCCATGAAACCGTCAACTTTAATTCATTACATAAATTCCGAATATAACCCAACTACTCCTTTCAGGAATTAAATCAAACAACTTGTGAGCATCCTCCCCAACACACTTTGCATAATGTTAACCAATAACTAATCCGAAATTGTTTTTACACATTAAACCATTCACTCAAACTACAATTCGAATTCCAACATTTTACCCGCCACTCTAATACGTATGAAGCTAAAATTTAAATCTAACTTCTCTTGATATCAAATGTAAGTATCTCCATGCGTATGAAGATCAGTTTAATACAATTTCCTGATCACTGTTTTATTTAACATAATCTAAACGTGCAACTAATAATACTAACACACATCCACTTCATAGTAAACTTCTCAATTATCAACCCTAATAAAAATTTACCTCCTTCCAAAGCTACTGTGGATTGTGGCAGAACAGAGTAGAGCTAACAGCCAGTAATTAGGTTTCCTTCCTCCCCTATTTAGAATCCAACATCAGTCCTTCCATCAACAACTAAACCAATTTCTACGGAAACTCCAAACTAATCTTACCCTTATTCCGACGTGCTACCGGAACTTGAATTTCGGAGATGGCCAGAGCTTCCTACAACAAAAGTTTCTTCAACACTTAAATATTCCAGAACTGGCCAACAATGTGGAAGAGTTGGAGATGCAAATTTTTTTCATGATTTTCAGTTATGAAGCATGATACTCCCGATTCGGGGTAGAAGAAGAAGAAAAGAAGCAGGAGGAAGGAATTTCTTACCGTGATTTTCCCGACGATTAACTCTTGACCGAAAGTGTAGAACCACCCAAAATTTTCGATCGGGATTGATCTCCAACCGGAACCAAAATCCCAAGAGTAAATGCAGCAAAGAAAACCAAATCTAGGTAAAATCCACTCGGCAAATGAGGAAAATAGGACAAGAGTGTGGGCGGCAGGAAATCGAATAGGGGAAAGAACTCGGTCAGCCGGCTGCCGATCTATGCTCGGATGGTGGCGGAGGAGTGACACCGAGCTTGGCCGACAGTGGTCACTCGCATCGTTGCTTCGCCGACGGTGGTAGCTGAATCGAAGAGATCGTTTTGTTTTTCCCTTTCCTTCCCTCGGAGGAAATGTCGAGCAATGGGAGAAGGGGGCTCGGGTTATAAAGAAATTAAACTTAGGGTTTAATTAGCCTTATGGTTATTTAAACCTCCCCTTAGCCTATTTTATCCAATCAACTCCTCATTAATTTATTATTTCCAACTTAGCTTCGATTTGTTTCCAAAAAATTTCAAAAAACTCCTCAAAATTTTTCCTATACACTTATTTCCTCAATCAACATATATTAATAGTTATAAATGTCGTATTTAACATTCTCCCCCTCTAATAAAAATTTAGTCCCCAAATTTACTATCTAGGTGCAATCATCAAAACAGTATATATATATATTCCAACTATTTTATGTACTAAATAAAATGTAACACACCTTAGGTAAATAAATGAGGATATTGAGCCCGGATCTTATCCTCAAGCTCCCAAGTTGCTTCCTCATTAGAATGATGCTACCAACCAATTTTGATGAGATGAATAATTTTGTTCCGCAACCGACGTTCCTTAATGTCAAAAATTTGCACAGGAATCTCCACATAAGAAGCATCAGGCTGAAGTGGAATCGACACATCACTCAGAATGTGAGTAGGATCTGGCACATATTTCTTAAGCATGGATACATGGAACACATTATGTACACCCGCAAGTGTCGGTGGTAGTGCCAACCGATATCCTACCTTATCTATCCTCTCTAGAATCTGAAAGTGTCCGATATAACGAGGAGCTAGCTTGCCTTTCAAACTAAATCTTTTTATTCCTTTAGTAGGTGAGACTCGCAGGAATACATGATCATCTGTCGAAAACTCCAAAGGTCTTCGTCTCCGGTACGCATAACTCTTTTGTCTATCTTGAACCACTAACATTCTGCGTTTGATAACACGTACCAATTCTACATCATGCTGAATACTCTGAGGCCCCAACATCTGTGATTCTCCAACCCCTTCCCATAAGGTTGGAGATCGACAAGCTCTGCCATACAAAGCCTCAAATGGTGCCATCTGAATAGCAAAATGATAGCTGTTATTGTATGTGAATTCCACTAAATGTAAATGATCTTCCCAGCTGCCTCCGAAATCAAACAAGCAAGATCACAACAGATCCCCAAGTGTCCGTGTAGTGCGCACTTACTGTCCATCTGTCAGCGGTGAGTATCTGTACCAAAATACAACTCTGAACCCAAAGCCTGCTGAGATACTGCCAAAATTGTGAAGTGATACACGAATCTCTATCCAAGGTAATAATTTATAGTATATCCTGAACTCTGGTGATCTCTCTACCGTATAACTCCATCAGACGATCCATAAAGTACACCCTATGGATCGGTAGAAAATGTGTGGACTTGGTTAATCGCTCCACGATCACCCAAACTGCATCATCTCTTTTTCATGTTCGGGTAACCCTACCACGAAAATATATGGTGATATGTTCACATTTCCATTCCGGTATCGGAACTTTCTGAAACAACTCTGCTGGTCTCCGCTGCTCAACCTTTATTTGCTAGCATTCCAGGCATCAAGCCATAATTTCGCAATATCCTTTCTCATGCTATTCCACCCGTAGAGCGCTCAAGTCTCTATACAATTGGGTATTATTCGGCGTAGTTGAGCTCCTTTTTGGTCAAACCACATTGAAGCGTATTTGTTGTTGTCGCATCAGCTTAAATTTGCCACTTAGTTTCAGGGGTCCAATTCTCGTATTTGACCTCATTGACTGGTAGGGTGAACCCGATCTTGATGATGATCCAAGTGTCCATGTGAATCTTCAGAAAATATTTCATTCACCCTTTCCAATAGATGAAATCATCGCCATTGAATAGAGGGGGGCCGATAGTGCTATAGCCTTCTTGAGGGGCCATCATAAAAAATCTTGCACGAAAAAAAAACACAAAAAATTGTACCAAGACTTGGTCTTAGATTAGTAGTGCGGAAAGAGAGATAATGAGAAAATAATAAATAAAAAACTAGAAAAAATTGCTCAAATGGTAGTTGCACCAATTTAGAGCGACCTCGCTCTGATACCAATTGTTGGATCGAGGAAAGAACTAGAGAGGGAGGAATAGTGTGCTTCGTACGCGTTTATAAATCTTTAAAAAAACACAAAGAGAAAACACAATGGTTTTACTTGGTTTGTAGCCTCATGGCTACTACTCCAAGGTCTATAGCCAATTTAACCGCTTTGGTGGGCAATCACTATTAACCTTCTTCTCAAAAGAAAAGAAGGTTTGCTTCTTATACAAATACGGGGTTCGGTAACAGACCTACCGACCCCTTAGAATAGAAAGTACAAAGAAGGAAAGAGCAATTAAAGCAACAACTACACGTTACCAAAGTCTAGACTCGTTTGAGCTTGTAGCGATGTCGTGTCGTTGAGGCTTGAGCGTAGTAGAGTATCATCATTTCAGAAGTGTAATAGAACTCTTGAGGTGTTAGAAGAATGGATGAAGAAGGCTCTGTTCGAAGCATTCTTTTATAGACTAATCTAGGCGCCTGGATCGGCTAAGGCACCTCCAGCGACCCTTATCCGATTTGATCCCGTCGCTTGAGCATTCTTTTATAGACTAATAAGTCTTCTGTTCCAAGAGCCTGGAAGTGATAGAGGCACCTAGATGGTCTGTTGTGTCAACCGCAAGTGCACGGTAAAGTCGTCAAGTAATAAAACATATTGATTTTCAAGGACTATGGATTAATCACTAATGAATCCATAAAGCAAGTTATCTAGACTATTGAAAGTTGGTTGAGAACAAGAGCGAGAGAGAGAGAGAGAAAGGTTGAGAGGTTAAAGATGGGAGATGGGAGAGGTTAGTTGTTGAGAGAGAAGTTGGTTTGGGAAGGCGATCGTAGGACTTAGGTTTCATTATGATGCTAGTTGATGATTCTATGAATTGTTCATCTCCCTACCTCCATGATTACATCCTTGTAGGGATTCTAACCAAATTATTTATATAAACTCGTGAAATTCACATTAGAGTGTTTACACCATTGTCTTCCAATGCTATTAAGCAGAATATGTAACATAGAAAGTTCGGTTAAAGGATTACCCCCTTTCACTATGGGCTCCCCTTGTATACAATTTAGATTACACAAATCACTTCCTAACATTGGAATGATGAAAATTCATTAAACTCTAATTAGCTAATCCCTTATGGAGGATTGACCTCATTTCAAGGTGATGACTCTAGAAAGTCCTGTTAAAGGATTACCCTCTGTTACTAAGGGCTCCCCGGGTATACAATCTAAAGCATCACCTCTACATGGTGACAATCCTTCACATCCACATGCATACATTTCACACACTCATTCAATCAAATATAACCAAAGCATGACACACATGGAATAAATTATAAACACTTCATAGAATAAGGAAATCGGAAAATCCATAATGTTTACATCAACATCACATCATAATTACTCCCTCAATCCTAGAATCTAGGAAATCTACTCCATAACAAGGGAGTTACAAGTAAAAGACAAGAAATGAAGCATTCTTACTATCAATACAAAGAGTAGAGAGGAAGATATTCTTATCGATGCTTTGCCGGTCTTCTTGGATGGAATCCTTGCTTTGGAGGTGGACAGATTGTGGAAATCGGCTAGGAAATGGACCTCATAGGTTCCCACAAAAGTGAAACCTTTCCTATCCCAGAAAAGGGGATCTTGACCCCTTTTATAGGCCCACGCTTGTGCCTCTTCACCACACGACCGTGCCTATGAGGCATGACCATGCTATGGGGAGTTCCAGGAAAAAGGCATGGACTTGCCCAAAGGGAACAACCTAGCTGTGAGTACAAGCTTGAAGAAGACACGGTCGTGCCTTTTGGCACGACCTGGATGTGGGGGCTTTTGGAAATCTGCTATTGAAGACACTTGAGAAGGCATGACCATGCCTTTTGGCACGACTTAGATGAGGGAGCTAATGATCCAGCTGTTGATGAAGCTCTTGTGGAGACATGATCGTGCCTTTTCAGGGGCCTGGTCATGGGAAGTTCTGGAGTTCTACTTGATGTGGCTGCCGAGGAGGCACGACCATGCCTGTGAGGCACGACCTGGACATAGGAGCTTCTGGTCTAGCTGCTGAAGGCTCCTGTGGAGGCACGACCGTGTCTTTGGGGCACGACATTGCTTGGCTTGGAATGGCACGATTGTGCCTTGAAGAGGCATGACCTTGTTAACTGGTTTTGCTCCCCAAGCTTGCTCCAAAGTCTATTTATCTCCATTTTCACTCCAAATGGCATCCTGTAAATAAAAATACAAAGAGAGCAGATCTCCAAACTAAAGGAGTAAAAGCATGACAATATAATGAGATAGGGTGCAATAATGTAGATCATAATCAATGAAATACAAGTCGATGTGCAACAAATAATGTTTGAAAGTATATATAATCTACGCATATCACACCCCTAGACTTAAACATTTGCTTATCCTCAAGCAAAAACCTACAATCTAGATTCATGTGACAATAAAATGCATCTTAATCCCTAATGAGTCAAGTTAATCCTATCATATAGTTTCATTAGTGAGCATGATACAAGAATTATTTGAGGATGACCTAAGTAAAAGTTCTCCGTGCTCAGTATAATAAGTGGCTTAACATTTCAAGTATTAATTCCAAACCTAGTCAATTTGTCATCTAACCGCGTTCCTTGTACCTTCGATGATAGTCACTTACCTGCCACATGCATGGTTCATCCATCTCAAACTACACAAGGTCTCAAAGGATAGCTCAGAATCAAGAGAAACCTAGCAGTTATTTCCCTGTAATCTAACTTGGTTTCAAAGGGATAATATGCTAGTTTTCACTCACGACAACTATTTTTATTCCCTTATTTAGTCATGTTGTTTTTTTTGGTGCTTACAAGATGTAACATTATGTAGCACTAGAATAAGTAAAGGGATTTTGATTTTTCCAAATGAGTTGATGTGATCTGAGTTTATCCAATAACCAAAATGTATTTGAGAGGTTACCTTAGAAGCACAAGTACTAGTCCAGTTCTATGAATCATGACTATTTTTATATGGATCTACTATCAAAGTCAAGCATAGTGTAAAGAGATCGTAAGACTAGAAAAAATCTCAAACTCTTCAATTAAAACAATGCTCATTTCATGCTACTAAGGATAGAAAAAAGTAGATCACTAAGCATACTAGCACATAAATCACACAACATGAACATCTAAAACAAGCATGTTAGTATTTTGCAAGAAGAACAAGCCATGTTATAATATGATAATGATACAACTGACATGCCACAGAAACAAACTAACTCAAACATGCAAAAATAAAATCAAACTAAAACACATGTAGAAAACTGAAACAAATGCAGAAACAAGAATATGTACATATGTACAACCCCCTAGATTTGGACACTTCATTATCCTCAATGAAATGAAACTCAATAGTGTAGACGTGCGCTAGGAGAAAATCTAGGTACACGAGGCAGGTTGCTAAGATTCTCATGATACTGATAAAGACTAGCAACCTTCTGCCTTGTCACATCCAATGATCATCTAAACTCCTCCTCCCTAGCCCACTCCCGATATTAATGGTCAAAGAAATCAAAAACCTAGCCCTAGAACTGCAATGTCCTCCTAAAATGATCATGCACCTCCTGGTATTGACCCTGAGTCATAGAAACATTCCCTTCCAACAAATGTTGGTGGTTAACATGCTCCTCATGGAGAGTATCCAAAGAGGCACGGAAGTTAGAAAAGTCAAATCCAGAATGAGCCATATTGCCAAAAGCAAAAGATTGTCTAGCCATCTCATGTATAGAGGAACAAGGTTCTGTCATATCTATAAAAGTGGGGGCATGTTCAATTGGTTCATCCTTAATTATCCAATTAGCAGAGACTCTAATAGTAGTGCACTCGGGGTTAGGAAAGAGAAGAGGGAAACTATTCTTTCTAATAAAACCAAACCCTCTCTCATCCTTACAAATCATTTTCTTTGCTATATATGTGTCGAGATCGATCTTAGAGTTACCATGTATGATATCTAACCCAAATAATTCACACCCAAAGTGCACAACAATATATGTAATCAACCCCCTAAAATTAATAGTGCCCGAAGATGCCTTACCGAATCTCTCAAGGTTATAAAGAAAATGGAACCTGAGTCAAATTTGACCTCTTTCAACATTTCCCCAAAACAATAAATCTTAATTTTCTCACGACACTATTACTATCACCACGATCAATGATTGTCTTACTCATCACACGGTGTAGGTAGTGAAAAACTTGGTTTTGAAGACAAGAAGCCTTGGAACGTGAATGATCATAGGGATCATCGATCTCCGCAATTTCACTCCAAAATGTTTTACTATTGAAGGAGCAATCAAACCTACGAATACGTCGATAGGAAACCCAAAACAATTATTGAAATCAATGAGAGACCACTCATAGTCATGATTCATTAAACGGAAGCAAATCTTCCCAACATTATTGCTATTAGAAGCCAAGTAGACATCTATGGAGCTTAGGAATTCAAGGGTTATCTTAGGGTAGGTGGGGTATAAAAGACTCATCAAATCATTCCACCCTAAGTTGCTAATCATCCAATCTTCATCACTTATAATTCCTAAGACATCCACATCATGTAATTATTAAGGTAACGAGTACAAATCAATCTATGAGTAGCAAGAATATCATATCTAGATTTTTGCTCATCATTACGAACAATTATATTGTAAGAATTCATATTACCTTTGTCGTGTGCCCTTTGCTTTCTTTTGTTGGTGGTCTTCCCTTTATCGGTAGCTTTTCCTTTTCCTTTTTCGGGATCATCACCTCCACTAGATCCACCATTTGTGTGGAATCGCTTCAACATCTTGTGAGGTCTCAAGGAAAAGAGTGGTGATTTATTGTTTGTGGGGGAAGAGGAAGTAAGAGAGGAGAGATCTTGAAATCTTGAGATCCAAGATCTAGTGATCTTGAAGAGAAATCAAGAAAGGGAAGAAAGAAGATGGGAGATCTTGGAATCTTGAAGAGAAGGCTTGAAGGAGGGAGTTAGGTGAAGACTCTTGTTTGGAGAAATTGGAGCAGAATTTAGGAAGGAAGGAGCTAATCTTGTTTTGGAGAAGTGATCTAGAGAAGTGAAGAAGAGAGAAGGAGTGGTGGAAGAAGGAGGCACAACCATGTAAGTGAAAAGAATGGGCCATGCCTTAGGGTTTTAATACCCAAAATAGAATGCCACACGATTGTGCCTTTTGGCACAACCACAACGTGGTTGCTTCTGTTTGGATGTGAAAGACTTCACACGGTCGTGTTAATAAACATGACCAAGTTTTTATTTTTTATTTTTTTTCACATGGCCATGTGTAAAGAACACGACAATGTCTTTTGGGTGGTTGGTTGCTTCCTCTAGTTTGGCATGGTGGTGTCAAAAGACACGACCACAGTGTGACATGTTCTAAAAGTTTGGTCTTTAAAGGCAAGGGTATGCTAAAGTTTTATTGAAGGAGTCACGTCCGTGGGCACGACCGTGTCAAAAGACACGGCCAAGCCATGACTTGATCTGGTGGCTTCATTGGATTTCGCACGGCCGTGTGAAACAACACAGCCTTGCTGTGGTTGGCATTGGCCCATGCACTGTTGAGGTACGACCAAACTTCAAATTTTCTTCAAAAGCTCCTCATGTCTTTGTCAAGTCCCATGGCCAGCTCGTGGAAGAGTGCAACCTAAAAAAGAAAACAAAGAAAAGACTTAATTAAAGTTTAAAATGAACTAAAAACAAAAAAAAAACCAAAAACAATGCACCTTTGGGTTACCTCCCAAGAAGCACTCATTTAAAGTCATGAGCTCAACTCTTGTCATGGCTCAACTTGGAGCCTTTGCCTTGAAAGGTGTGCCCCTCCATTGTTGCAAGTTGGAACTTCAATCTCATCTCTCATCCGGGCTCTTGCAGGAACAATGTATTTATCATTTTTGCTCTTGGGCCTTTTCTCCTCTCTTGCCGAACTTGGTGCTTCGTTCGACGATCGATCGTTGGGTTGATGTATACTCTTATCTGGTTGGACTCTATCCAACCTGTAGCATAAACTATTGACAACAACAAATGGATAAGAGGCCTTGGATAAATCAAATTCTACTTTTCCTTGCCTATTACCAATGTGAGCTTTTGATTCTTAACATCTATTTTTGCTTCATCCATAGCAAGGAAAGACCTTCCCAAAATAATGGGAATCTTTGGGCCTTCTTCCATATCTAAGACTACAAAATTAGTAGGGACTATAAAGCCCCATACTTCCACTAGCACATCTTCAATTATACCCATTGGATATCTATAAGAATGATCTACTAGTTATAGTGTCATAGTGGTCAACTTGAGATCATTGAATCCAAGTCTCTTGCTAACAGAAAATGGGATGAGACTAACACTAGCTTCTAGATCATAAAAGGCTTTATTAATCAAAGTTGTACCTATTTTGCAAGGGATAGAAAAACTCCCCGGATCCTTGAGCTTTTATGGTAGTACATTCAGAAACAAAGCACTACACTATTCAGTTAAAGCTATAGTCTTATACCCATCTTTCTTGTGTCGGTTGGAAATGATTTCCCTCATGAACTTGGAAAATTTTAGCATTTGTTGTAAAGCATTAATAAATGGAATCTCAATGCATAGTTCTTTGACCTTTTCTAGAAACTTGTCGAACTCTTCATCCTTCTTTGCTTTGGATATCTATTGAGGAAAAAGAATTGGTGGCACGTATCTCCCCATAGGGGGTCTCTCAATTGGTTCGTCGTTCTCGACTTCCTCTTGTATATGTTCATTATGTGAGGAGGAAGGAGTTGGCTCTCCAATCGGCGTGCTTTCAATCCCTTTCTTTGTAGCAGTCACTTGGGGTTCTCCTAAGGTCCGTCTACTTCTTAACTCAACAAAATTACAATGTTCCACCGGATTTTGCTCGGGCTTTCCCGGAAATGTCCCTTGGGGTCTTGAAGAAGAGCTAGCTACTTAAGCAACTTGATTATCAAGAATCTTTAGATGATTTTTAGCATTGTCCATTCTTTCACAAAGTTTCTTGATATCATTTTTCATCTCCAATTGAGTATCTTGAATTTCCTCAAGTATTTTCTCTATCCTTGAGGGTTGTGAATTTTGTTCAAAATTTGATGGCTTTCCCATTTGTTCTTGATTTTTGCAGTAGGAGAAGTTCGGGTGGTTCCTCCATCCGGGATTGTAAGTTCCTGAATAAGGATTGTTGGTTCTTTGGTTGAAGTTGTCAATTGCATCACATGTTCAATTTGAGCCAACTGTGTAGAAATGGCTCCCAATGGGCATACTTCCTTTGTATGTTCATTATCTCCACAAACTTCGCAACTAGTGTTCACCGCATTTATTGGATTCACGTTCATTGAATCAAATCTTTTGGTGAAGGCATCCATCTTAGCAGATATTAAATCCAAAGTATTCACATCATGTTTTCCGAGAATTCTGATTGGGTTGAATATCCTCTGCTTCATCAAGGCCCTTGTTCATTAGAGCTTCGCCAGATGCGGAATCCAAGAAAATCTTCGTTTGATAGTTGATATCATTGTAGAATGTGTGGATAACTAGCCATTTTTTCAATCTGTGGTGTGGGCTTTGTCGAAGAAGACCTTTAAATCTGTCCCAAGCCTCATATAAGGATTCTCCATCTTTTTGCATGAAGCTAGCAATGAGATTTCTCATATGAGTTGTCTTACTTGGAGGATAGAACTTCTCCAAGAATATTTGTTCACATTGCTCCCATGTTGTTATATTGTTTGGTGGTAAGGAGTTGAGTCATGCTTTTGCTCTGTCCCTCAATGAAAATCAAAATAACATCAATCTAATTACCTCCACTGAAACTCCATTAATCTTCATGGTACCATAGATTTCATAAAAGATCTCCAAGTATTGATTGGGGTCTTCAGTTGGTCCTCCCCCATACTGATTTTGTTGTACCATAGATGTTACAGTGGGTTTGATCTCAAAATTATTAGCCTCAATAGATGGTCTGGTGACCTTAGGTCTCTCATATATGGTGCTGCGTAGTCTTTCAAATGTTTATTTGTCATATTGGACTGAATATATTCTTCTTCTAATTGTCTTTGTAGATTTTTTCTTCTTTTGAATGTTCTATCAATCTCAGGATCAATAGGTAAAAGATCTGCAAAATTAGTCCTTCGCATACAAAGAGAACAAATCCAAGTGCTTTCAAGTTAAGTTTCAAGACAGAATTATTTGCAATTGAAAATGCAGAATCAAAGAAAGCAAATAAATTACAAAACAAAGCTATTCACAAAATAAGAAAATACAGAAAAAAAAATTTAACAAAAAGAAAAACATCTAGAGTAACTCAATTGCTTATCAACTAATGTTAATCGCTACAGTCCCCAACAACGGCGCCAAAAACTTGTTGTCTCTACTGCAAGTGCACAGTAGAGTCGTTAAGTAATAAAAATATCGATCCACATGGACTATGGATTAAGCACTAATGAATCCACAAAGCGAGTTATCTAGACTATCGAAAGTTGGTTGTGAAAGCTTTAGAACTAGAGCTTGAGAGAGAGAGAGAGAGGTTGAGAGGTCCAAAATGGGAGAGGTTGGTTGAGATAGAGAAGTTGATTTGGGAAGGCGATCCTAGGACTTTGGTTTCATTATGATGCTAGTTAATGATT
This sequence comes from Hedychium gardnerianum, assembly GCA_038050645.1. Lineage (NCBI taxonomy): Eukaryota > Viridiplantae > Streptophyta > Magnoliopsida > Zingiberales > Zingiberaceae > Hedychium > Hedychium gardnerianum. The sequence goes on along the minus strand of JBBUKS010000049.1, from coordinate 3,162,748 downwards.
CTATGGATTAATTGTTCATCTCCCTACCTCCATGTTTACAATCTTGTAGGGATTTCTAACCCAACTACTGGTGAAAACCTCGTGAAGGCTACCCGGACTACTTACACCATTTGTTTCCACATGTTATTAAGTAAAAGAGGTAACATAGAAAGTTCGATTAAAGGACTACCCTCTATTACTAAAGGCTCCCCGGTCATACATTCTATATTACACAAGTCACTTCCTAACATGGAATGGTGAAAACCCATTAAACTAAAGTTAGCTAATCCCTTATAGAGAATTACCCTCAATTCAAGGTAATTACTCTAGATAGTCTGTTTAAAGGACTACCCTCTGTCAATAAGGGCTCCCTGAGCATACAATCTAGAGCAATCTCCTCTACATTGTGACAATCCTTCACATTCACATGCAAACATTTCACATACACATTAAATCAAACACAAGCAAGGCATCACACACTTGGAACAATTCATAAATACTTCATAAAATAAGGCAATTGTCAAATCCATAGTATATACATCAACATCACATCACAATTACTCCCTAATTCCTATAATCTATGAAATCTACTCTATAGCAATGGGGAAACAAGCCATAAACAAGAAATATAACATCCTTACAATCCACAACAAGAGTGGAGAAGAAGGAATGCTTATCTAGGTATCCCCGTTGTCTTCAGATGTAATCTTTGCTCTGGAAGTAGACGGATCATCGGAATCGAAGCGAAAATGGACCTCGCAGGTTTCCTCAAAGGGAAAACCTCTCCTCCCTTGAAGAAGGGATCTTGAACCCCTTTTATAGGCACACACGACCATGCCTCCATGCCACACGGATGTGCCTTGAGGCACTGCCCGGGTGTGGAGTGTCCCAGAAAATAGGGCACGATCGTGCCCTGTCACACGGCCAAGATGAAGGAAACTCCAGGAAATGTGGCACGACCATGCCTTTTGGCACGCCTGGCTGTTGAATGAATCTGGAACAAGTTGGGCTCTCCTCAGAAGATGGCCATGCCTGTGAGGCATGGCCCATGTGGATGGGTCTGGCACGATCGTGCCTTTTGGCACGGCCTGAGTGTTGAATTGATCTAGAATTTTGTTGGAGGCTTCTGAGAAGGAACGACTGTGCTTCTTGGCACGACCTGAGGGTTGAATTGATCTAGAGAAAAGAGTTTAAAAAGTCGAAAAGAAAAGTTTTAAAAATGAGATTCATGAGATTCACCGCCCCCCCTCCCTCTCGTTCTTCTCGATCCTACAAGTGATATAGAGCTAGAGCACTCAATTTTTGTGCAACCACAAACTTGAGATTTTTTTTTCTTTTTCTAAAATTCTTCTTGGTTAATTACTTAATCATTTTCTTTATACAACACTACTTACCCCAAGACCAAGTCTTGGATATTTCTTTTGAATTTTTTCTTTTTCAAGAACTAAATGGCCCAAAATGAGGGATACAACACTGCTCATCCCCCACTTTACAACGAGGATGACTTTCCATACTAGAAGAGGAGAATGGAGGTTTATTTGAAGACCGACATCAACCAATGGTTCAACGTTTGACGAGGATACTCACTCCCGACAAACGACTCCGGCAAGATTCTTGATCCAAAAAAAAGGAACCCAAAAATGAAGAAGAAGGCCCAAGTTGACTCAAAGGCATTAAATACCCTCAAATGTGGGTTGACGAAGGAGGAACTCAACCGGGTCATACCCTTCAACAAATCGAAGGAGCTTTGGGACAAGTTGATTGAACTACACAAAGGCTCAAACGACTCCAAGGTAACTAAACGAGACTTGTTACTTAATAATTTATTTTACATAAAAATGCAGAACGGAGAAACCGCAAGACAACTACACGCAAGGATCAAGGACATCCTCAACAGATTTAAGCTAATTAACCATCATCTAGACAACAGAGATGTAATAAGGTACGTCTTAAATTCATTTCCTCGGAGGGTTCTCTGATCATTGAAGGGTTAGAGTAAAATTCATGGAGATATGTGGTTACTGGTGGTTTTCCCTTTTCGATTTCCTTTATGGTGTAAAACCTGTAAATGCAGTAATTGCTGAAAGTTTAGCTGTTCGATTGATTTACTGTTGATGTTGCTGTTAAGGAGATTTGAGATGTGAGATGGCTGTGTTTGACTCTTCATTCTTATGAATGAGTGAGTTATAGATTGGTAAATTGTTGGTTAAAGGGATGTGGGGATATGAAACTTTTGTATGGATTAACTAATGAATTTGATTTGTTGAGTTCATACTAGGGTTTAAGTTACCTAAATAATCTAGGATGATTATGCCTAATTTATTTAGGGTTAATTGTGGATTTGGTTTCCTTGAACTAGAGCTTTGTACCAAGTAGGCTAAATGATATCCTCATGTATGAATTGAAAATTAATTTAGCAAGTGAGGATATGATATGCGGTTTTAAAGGATTCATTAAATTGGTATAGGGTAACTAGCCTTTAAGTTTAAATTGGTTTTATGCGATCCATTAATTAGGATGATAAATCCATATAATTTAGTTAATGAGTTTTATTACTAGTATTAGCCTAGCACTTACATATGTAGTTTTCGTTTTGCTACTTATAGGATTTGGATTCGAGACAGGACATCAGATTTGAGGATAGCTAGGGCTTCCTACTACTTTGAGGCGGGTACTTCTTACTTTATTTCCTTAGTTAATTGACCTTTAGTGCATGACATATGTTTTGATAATTAATTAGGTATCTTGACTCTAATCTTATTTAACATGAGTTTGATACTTGATGCTTGACCTTAGAGATAAATCTCCTTAATGTCAATATAGTCTCTTGATTTGCTACTCATGTGGATCAGTAGTCATCTGTTAGCTTTTATGTACTTTCATTATTACAATTATATATTTTCGGATATGCTTGTGATATTATTGTTTGGAGTTGACCAGATCTGTGATATGTTTTATTTGCACCTTGCTCATAATAGCATTTCAATTTTATGCATGCTGATGACTATGTATCCCTTATGGGTGAGAGAGTCATTAGTCATATTTTCTGCCCGCTTGATCACTCGAGGAAGTGATGGCTGGAGTGTGTGCAGTATCTCGAGTCTGGTTCACTCAACCACTCATGGGTAGTGGTCGTATGGAGTGTATGCCGACAGAGATCTTTTATGATGTAGCTAGATAGCTACTTTACATCATGTCCACTCATTCCACTTGAGAGTACTAGTGGTTGTATGGAGTGCATACAGTTATCACGGTCCTACCGATTCGATCACATTGATGTAGTGATGACTGGAGTGGTGAGTAGGAGTGACTTTGCATTGTATATATATTTGCACTTGCATGTGCATTATTATTGTGGATTTGTGCACGCTTGGACGTATGTTCACCTTATATGGTGACTTGATGCACTTGATTGTGTTTGGCTTGCTGGTAGAGGTTTTATGTTATTTTATGATGCTACTGAGTATTGAGTAGTACTATTTCAGATTCTGTATTATTTTTCGATCACTATTTCACACATAGTGGATCAGACTTGTTTTAAATAATTTCTGTTATGACTGTACCTTTGATCAAGTTGGTATTTTCCTATTCGAGACTGTATCATGCATTATTCTTCTTTACCTATTGAGTTATTTTGAACTCACCACTTGTATGTTGTTATTTTCTTCAGGTAGTAGTTAGACACTACATGAGTCGCTGGAGATCTCGTCCGTCTGTCCCACAGCACCTAGAGAGTATTATCTTCTTTCGCTTCATATTTTCCCTTTACCTCTCTTATTTGGATTTATCTGTTGAGTTTTTAGTCCATGCATTATAATAAAATTAGTTTATGATCGTTGGATATCAGATTTGATTTTGGATTTGTCACTTTAGACATTTTTTTATTTTATGTGTATAAGTCGGGTAGACTTACACTATTATGGATGATTTTAAGTCGTGTGGGCTCGTTTCATATATCACTTATCTTTTTGAGTAGTTTTATATATTGTTGATGTTGTATAGGTTAGTTGTGGATATTATTGTGTGGAGTATGATTATTATTATCTATTGATGATTATATAGCCAAAATATGTGATGGTTACAAGGGAGATGTTATCCGTTTTTCAATGGATAAATATATTCTCGAGGCATGATAAATGAATATTCACAATCACTCAACTATCTAGTTCTATGAATATACTTGAAAATATATTTTAAAATAGTCCAATCCTCTGGCCCCGAATTTGACTAATTTTTACAAAGTAGGTTGCACATTCAAGGGATGAACACGCAATGTATCAAATTGAGTATTTGTTGCATTACTATAAACCAACTTAATTATTTTTACTTAATATGATTGTTAAGATTGAGATGATTAATACATGTTATATTTGCCATTAATTAATTGCTATATGTTATGCTTGACATGACACAATATGTATTATTCATATTTTTATTTTAAAAATGATAGTTTAGGCAAAGGGTTTGATCTTGATGAATGATATGGGAAAAGAATTAAAATGATAATATGTTAAAAAAATTAATATATATTTAAGTTGAATGATTTTATAGTTTAGGCAGGGGGTTTGATTTTCGACTGATATAAATATTATTTGAATTATCTCATATCTCCCTTGTTTAGGAAGTTTATAAGGTTAAATAAATTTTTATGATTTTTTTTAGAGTGTATAGGATCGTCTTAAAGAAATTATTAAGATAACGATTTAAATTTTTTGCCACCACCAGAGAATAGTTATATTCTTAATTTTCTTTTTAATATTTGATACATTGAATTTCTTTTAAAGTGTAATATAATACAAATAATATTATAATCAACAAACCTTTTAATATTTGTAAACATGGAAGAATCTAATGACATGTGAAACAATTTGGCCGAAAATTAAAAGAGATATATTTTTTATTCTTATCAAAAAAAATTTGTAATTCAGGTATTTAATATTTTCAATTGATTAATTCTAAAAATAATCTATTCGACTCAACAAAAAAAATTTATTAGTCATCAAAATAAATTAAGAAATGTTTAATATTTATTTAAGAAATTAATATTTTTAGAGTTATCATTATATTGAAAAAAAAAACTTTCTACAATATATGGTCCAGTTGAGATTTAAATTTAAGATATTAAATTAATCATTTAAAAAATCTAATAACGGGTAAAGACATCTCTTTTAAAAGTTATAAAAAGATGTCTTATTCTTTATAGTATATTTAAAATATTCCTTTATTTTTGGCTGCCTCCAAAGTGGGTTTATTTTGAATATTAAATTATAGATAAAGGGTTTCTTTAATTATTTTTAAATTAGTGATGAATTTTATTTTGTTTTTTGTCAAATCAATAATTTAATCGGCAATTAATTAAAAAATTAATAATATTGATGAATAAATATGTTCAGATAAAAATTTATTTATGTTCTTCAAAATATATATTCAACTCGTTCATGAACAAATATAAATTATTCATGAATAATATTTATAAATAAAATTTATGAATCATATTTATTACTTAAAATTCTCATCAACATTGATGATATAATAACAACAACAACCGAGCCTTATTTCACTATGTGAGGTCGGCTATATAGATTCTTTTACGACATTGAGCTCTATCCCCTACTATATCATCATCTATATTTAAATACATTTTATCTTGTTTTATTATTGCTAACCAAGTCTTTTTTGATCTTCCTCTTCCTCGTTTGATGTGTGTATTTGTCATTGTTTCACATCGCCTAACT
>JBBUKS010000049.1:3114358-3130543 GCA_038050645.1 Hedychium gardnerianum | reverse complement strand
CTTCCAACCGAGCCGGTTACGGGCCCGGGCCGGGTTCGGGCTGGACCCGGGCCAGGCCTAGCCGAGGCCTTTGTATGATGCAGTATCTTTAAAACAAATTCGTCCCATCTCCGGCTGTGCTTCGAGATTGTCGCGGCCGTCTGTTTTCTAGAATACAACGGTGACCACGAATCTTCACCAAGCATTAGTGGTTGTGGCGAACTGAGAGATACCCAAATGCTATCACGGGTATTCCATCGAACAGGTGCTTTGACAGAGAGGAAAGATTGGCGAAACGAAGGTGGAATCTTTCTTTTCTTCTTGTGTCACTTTTTCTCATATCTTCTTGCTCAAGAACTACAACTCCTCTTTTATAGGAGCTTCGACCTCAGACAACGTTAAATAACCAATTAATCACATTTACTACCTTTACTCACTCAGATCAAAATACCGAGAGATTTCGGATACGCCATTAACCCGTGCAAATCGTGCTTGCACATAATAGTTCAGTATAATTCGGATCCTAGATTTGCACTCCCCCTACACACTCACGCGTGAGAAAAATCTCTCTTCATATATTTATTCACAATATATAAGCTTGTGTAATAATATAAACCAACATAGTACCTTAAAACTTTCAAAGACTAAAGTTTCCATGACAACGGAGGTCTCTCCATCCACTTTTTATTTTCATTCACATTTCCAATAATTACAACAGCAGCAAATCTTCTGTTCAACGTCTAAATCAACAATCAGTCTGCATTAAGCTCCTTTGATATATCAAACAAAATTGGGATATTGAATGCTTACTTTGTGGATTTTATTGCTGATGTTCAAATGTCTATTCAGATTGGATTTTGATTCAAATAGGAACTTCTCATGATCTGATGAGCTTACCAGCTAATGCAATTCTTGATGGTCTGGAGATCATGAAATTCAGAAGTTCAGACATTTGTCTTTGCAGTAAGCCTGGTAGGAATGCTGTTTCTACTTGTCATTGTGGCAATACTTGGCTTGTGCATCAGATAAGGTACAAAAAAGAATCAGATTTGGCTTGGTTTCTTTTGGCTGTAGCTTCAACTACTCACTCAGGCAACTCAGATAGAGAGATCTCTTCTCTTTGTGATGTTTGGTCAGTGCCTTCTCATGGTGTCAACCAGTTACTAGCCTTTTCAGAGATATGAGAAGCAACCAAGAACTGAGATGAATGGTTGGTTGTAGGCATTGGCAGATTTGGAAAGGTGTGCAGAGGAGTATTTGGAAAAGGACTCATGGTGGCAGTGAAAAGGTGATGTTAGTTCTTGTAAAATTTTAAATCGCATGAATTTAGATAATAAAAATAAAAATTCATATAGAAAAAAATAAAAACGTGAGCATGGATCTAGTTTCTTCTTATTATGACATAGCAAAATAAGTATATAAACTAAAATCGACAAAGAACCTGATTGTAGAACCATAATCCTTGTCTTTAGCGTCGTTCAAATAGATCCCCTGAGGAAGAAGAAGAAGAGGAAACAAATAAGAGAGGTCTTCCAAGGGACTTAGAGGGTTGACGGCGCCGAATTCTCTTGGTCTAATAGGAAAACAAGAGATGTCTCAAGAAGATGCCCTTAACCCTTGGGGACCTCCCCTTATATAGGCAACCAATCCGTTATCAGCCCATAAATGATAACAGATTAGGCTAAAGGATTCTACACATACGGGGTCCACATCCAATAACCCGAAACCCAATAACTTAAGTTAGATCACTTAACGGGTTTCGGTATCGCAAGTCTTTAAATCACATGTAAGCTCACCTTAAGGGATAATTAAATCCAACATTGAAGTGTACAAGGACAAATAATTGTAATTCCCTGGAGAATTTGAGTCTTAATCCGTGTACAGATTGGAAATATACTCCGCGAGCTTACATTGGAGGGGGAAAAGGGAAATCGAGAAGCTTAAACAATGAACTTATATCTTTTTACAAGTTGATGGATCTTGTCCTTTTCTTTCCTTTACTTGGTCTTAAAGTTAGCATCGGCCAGAACTTGATTCTTTTTTTTTTCTACTTGTGTTTGCTTCACTCATTTAAGCATTTAACTAATGTTTTGCTCTGACCATTTTTCCTGTAGATGCTTGTGTGAATCTTTCTAAATCAACAAACCGACAAGTCCCTCGGTCTTCTACTAAAACTTCTTCATAAAGGGTCTAGGATTCTAATGATCCAAGTTTTTTGATAGAAAAGAGGGAAAAGGAAGAACTTGAAACATGAAAGCAAAAGTAAGCGAAAAAGAATTGTTTGAAAATAAGCTGACCATATTAAAGTAAAGTTTATCTAATTCACTTCAATTCGATTCCGATTCATCTATGACTCCATAATTAGCTGAGATTATTTCTTAATATGCAGTTTCGACCTTCCTACCTCATCGTCCCCTTTCATCTCAATCATCTTTCAGTCACCTGTGTAGCCTCCTCCTCCCCATCCCTTGGCTTCCAGCTGAACTCAATCCTGCAGCCTCTTTGTTCAGACCTTGATCCTTGACAGTCCTCTGCATCTCTGCAAACTTTTCTCCCTCATTTTCTCTATCACATCTGACAGAATCGACAGTCTCCTTACTCCTTTCTCCTCAACCATGTCCACACAAAGGACCTCCCCAGCAACTCTTCTCCAACCACAAACTTGGCTACTCATCATCTTATGTTACTGCAGCAGCTTCTCTGGTAATATTTATTCTCGCTTTCGGCATAACATCCTCAAAAATATTTTAAGTTTCATAAATCATAACACACCGTCATGAAGCAGCATCACCTTGATCTCTACTGAGGATACCCAATAGCCCACAATCTCTCCCAAGATAAATACCTTTCCTGTGCCTCCCTCAGGTTCCTCAAATTCCCTGCACTATCTCCGCCATACCCCACAACAATATTGGCTTTCGGATCAAATGCCAAGATCCTTCCACCATCCCTTCCTCTTGGCAACCTTGGTTGCCCTCCTGTCTCTGTGCATTTGGTGTGTTTGCTAGCCCATCACACAGACGGCATCTCCATAGCATTGAACTATCGCATTGCATATCAAGATCTTCTAAGCCATTGCCTTTCTAATACATTTTTTTTCTCTTAGTAAACTCTAGTTAGCTTGCTATACATGTCATAATGAGAAAATTTATTAAGGTCAACATCATTGCATCCTCTGACCGAAGGTATTACTATCCTGTATAATGTGCGGATCATCTGTGGATCATCCTAAAATTTGTATAGATCATCCTAGGTTAGGCTTGTCACTTGAAGTGGCTTCCATAATCCAGAAACATTTGAGCATCTGATCATCTTTATCTTTATCTAGTATAATGCAAACTAAGTTACTTGCAATATATGAGGATGTCAAAGGAAAGATTATCTAAGTGATTTGGTCCGATTGTGGCGCTCAGGTTAAGATGGCAAATTCTTACAGTAGTAAGCATGGATAGATATGAGCTAACCTAATATTCATAATTGAGATTAAGAAATCACTCTTGTGAAATGAAATCACAAGCCAAAAAAAAAGTCACAAAAGCAGGTTGTCTGCTCGTCTTACCAAATCAAAATCATAATGAAAATTAATTACATCAGCCATGAAGGGTGTTCGAGCAACATAATTGGAAAAGGGAATATAGAAATTACCCAAATGTAATGTCACAAATGGACATACCTCTGGTGCCATGTATCCAAGAGTTCCGGTCTCACCAGTCATGTCATTGGGATTTTGAGCCTCAATACGAGCCACACCGAAATCGGCTATTTTCACTGTTCCAGTCCTATCAAGAAGCATGTTTTCTGTCTTGACATCTCTATGCACAATCTTTTGGGAATGAAGGTAACTTAACCTACAAATATAAATCCAAATTGCAAAAAATTATTTAGCTTGCATATCGCTCTGACCACTAGAGGCAGGCAATGAGTAAGTACAAATCAGAACAAGTTGTTATAAGCTAAACACTCTCAACTAGAAGAGTTCAAAGATCAGTGCTGACCCTCTCGCAAGATCCAAAGCTATCTGTACCACTACCTTGAAAGCTAGCTTTCTTCTATGGTGCTTTATAAGAAAGGATTTCAGTGCACCACCAGGGAGATATTCAACGATGACACAGCATACATTGCTGGCCATGCCAAGATGGCCGTTTTCTGTTTGTATATTTAGGTCCGCTGCGCCAATTGCAGCCCCAATAAACTACAGGAATCAGAGAACATATAATTGCAAATGTCAACAATAAATAGAAATACAAGTAGAAAGATGGGTGCATATGGGATCCAAGAATGATCTTAAACAATGATCTGTATAGACACAATAATCTGTACCTTAGTAACATTTGGATGATCAAGTTTATGCCAAACTGATACTTCTTGAGAGAATGCTGCCCGTAGTGCAGCCACTTCAGAATCTGTTTTGTTTCCCTCTTCCCCCAAGTCTAGCAACTTCACTGGAAATAGTAGAAGGGTAATTTATTATTACTAACAATAGAATTGTGGATTGTATATCAAGTGTGTACACTTTATTTTGGCACAAGGTTAAGATAAATCAGAGTGAAGACACTTTGCTACTCGAGCGAGGAATTTCAGAGTATCCTTCTGAAGAATGAAGGATGATGAACAGTTGTCAGATATGTTCACACTGCGTGAGCTGTGAAGGCACATGATGAGAAGCTTCGCAGCTTATGGATGCACTGGCTAAAGTGTAATGCAGATAAGAAAAGGTAAAGGCAATAACCTAACTCAATTGCCAAATTGTGACTCATAACAACATTTTGGTCTCTTCCTTCAAAAGATATCACAAGACCCACACGTCATTATCTTTGCAAGGTTCACATGAAAGTACAAGCTAATCCAACAAATGGCACGGGAAACACACCGGCCACATAGATGAGCAACCATCTATATATGAAACCAACTGGAGCATACCAAACACAAAGTGATGTCAATTACCAACTACAAAAGAGGAGTGGAGATACACAGAAATCCCGTGGCATCATTAATGCAAAATGCAATAAACCAGTGAAGAAATCTCAATAGTGAACATGTGAATATTCTTCACGCCAAAGGAAATTATTTTCCCACTTTCCAGAATGCTGAATAAGGCAATCAGGAAAAATAGAACGCTAGAATTCATGGAGTTCAAAGTTCAGATTGAACACTGATCTGGGTGGTTATACACTCCTTTACTGCAAGGGAAAATGAAAAAGAGGGAGAGAATTGCGCATTATAGAAAAACTGAATTCACCAGAAAAATTTGAAAAACAAAGGAAGCTTTCAAGCAGTCGGGATGGCATCATGTAGGGAAAAACCCTATTTATTTCTCAGAATTTAAGGGCATGACTCACCGGCGACGTCCTGGCCGTCGTAGACGCCGCGGTGGACGGTGCCGAAGGTACCCCTGGCGATGGCTCCTTTGATGACCAGCTTGGAGGGGTCGATCTCCCACTCTTCTCGCCGCCTCTCCCTCCTCTCTTCCTCCTTCCTCTTCTCCATCGTCAATGCCCTGCTCAGGTGCCGCTCCAGCTGCTCGTCCAAGTTCTTCAGATCGATCTGGTCCGCCCTCACGAACCCATCTCCACCTCCTTCCTTCATCTCTCTCTCTTTCTCGCTCTCTCGTTTTGCCACCCGAAAGAAAGATGCGATCTTTGCAATCTCCGCCTTTTCCTCTGCTCACTCTTCTCTTCTTTCTTTGTTTTTTTTTTTAAAATAAAAAACACAATTTTTTCCAGCTTCCTCTCTTGTTTCTGTTCTCCTAGTATTTGTCTCCCCTCACTCCCTATGCTTCCATGTGAGCACATGGGTTGCCTGCCTCTCTCCTTAATCAAAGCTTGGAATTTTCATATCTTTCCATCGTGAAATCTCGTCTTTGATTGTATTTTGCTTTGTTTGGAGCCTTGGACTCTTCCTCTTACCTCGCTCCTCACGGGCTCACAATTACCCACAATGGATTGTTTTATACATGAAATGGACCTGCCGCTCGCCTTATCTTAGCATGTGCTGCCTTGGTCAGCTGAAGGAGATTGCAGATGTAACGGGTGGATTTGTCACTGTGTTTGGAGTTTGGACTGGAATTAACGAAACAAGAACGAAAAAAAAAAAAAAAACCATAGCTAACTTTGCAAACAGAACATATGCTGCTGCGTCTGCTCAAGCAAACAAACAAACAAGCTTCAAAAGTTTGAGATGTGTGAATACAACTTGACTAGATTGCTCTTTAGACACAGATAAAAATATATGGTAGAAGATTAATCAATCTTCAGTTATGCAATTAATGGTTCGGGTCAAGGTATAAACTCAATCAGAGCCGTATCTTTAAGGTCGATATCTCTCTGTCTTGTGTGATTTCACATGAAAAGCATGCCGTATATAAACTTTTAGATTCGTTAATTTAAAACGTAATGATTTCTTGTAACGGGAGAAAGATCAAGGAACTAACTATATAAGAATAAGAATCAGGATATTTAGGAGGGGAAAAATTTAAGAGAACATTCAAAGGATAATTCTACAAGAACCCAGTCATTTTCTAAGATGGATATGCTCAGAAGAAGATGGTACTTGAAAAAACAAATCTTCAAGCACGTTGATTATTGAGAACGTAAAATGACAAAAGAAGAAAATAGCTTAGTTTTTTTTTGTTTTTGTTTTTTGTACAAAGCTGGTCCAACAGCGTTCCAAGAGTTTGATTCAACCTTTTGTACAAAGCTCTAGAAATTATTGTTAAAGATAAAAACTTAACCAAGTGACCCGATAGAGAGATAGATACACCGTTAAATGAGAAGAGATGATAAGCTAAAATGTTAGAGCTAGTGTACCATGAAAAAAGAGGGAGAAACCTTCCAAAGTGGCAAAAAGTCAAAGCGCTCAGTACCCTCGTCAGTTTGTTTTAAGATCAACACGAACAAGATAAATCACGAGAGCTAATCTAGCTAGTCCGAACAGTGACCAGTGCATGAAAAAGGATAGGAACCTGGCTACTAGTTAGGATTTGACCCTCAGATCTCATGATAGCAACACCCCATGTACTAACCATCAGTCCATTCCATGAAAATGAGGAAATATCCATCCAAGAGACTGATCAAGGATGTACCTCGAGTGTGGTGCAATGGAAAAGTTAGGAGGACCATAATTTAAATTTCATTAGGGATAATATTTTAAAAGTCGACTTTTGGATATATACAAGTTATGTTTCAAATTTATCTGATAGATAAATCAAGAATGTGATGTCAGGTAGAATAGCGATTATTCTGATAGACTTGTTTACTTAGAGGAATTGCAAAGAAAGACACAAAAGAATCACAAACATAAATGAATCGCCTCTAGGTTTAAACGAAAAGAGTTTATTCACAAACCAAAAAATAATATCATAATATCAACTAAACAATTGTTTAAATAGACCTAAAATCCTAAGATGCAAAAAAAAAGAAAAACAATCCTAACATTGATGAAAAATTCTTAATAGAAAAGAATATTTTTTAACAGACTCAAAACTCTAAATACCCTAAGAACCCTAAACAGACTCAAAATCTTAAAATACAAAAGACGAAAATAACTCTAAAAAAAGATAAAATCTTCGGAGCCTCCTACATCAGTCGTCCTGGATTGAAAAGAACTCATCCTCGAGTTTATAATAGTATTATTAGAATCCACAAAATAAGGACTTAAGTGATTCACATTAAAGACATCAGAAATCTTCAAGTGACTATATATGAAGACACAACTTGTAAGTATTATTATTAATCTTCTGCAATATCTCACAATGTTTAATCTTCCGATCTTTAAGCATTTTATACTCGCCAACAGAGAAACAATCATGAGTTAATACAACCCAAACAAATCACTAACATTAAAAAGTACATGACAATGATTACTGTCAATCCGAATCTTATACTTAGTATTGTTCTCATGAATAATCTGTTTCACCTACACATGAATATCTCGAAAATACTCTGTCATTCCAAAGTATGATATTTTAGGGTTCATGTTTTCAAGCAAGATGTTGCTAACTTTCAGATCACAATTGATGATCCACAACCTTGAATCCCTGTGAAGATAAAGATGAACACGAGCAATGCCTTCTATGATGTTGAACCTTCTATTCCAATCTAGTACATCTTTCTTCAAAATATTAAAAAGGATGACATCTAGGCTTTTGTTTGGGAGATACTCATAGATGAGAATTTTTTCATGGGCTTGAATGCAGTAGCCGAGCAATCTGAACAAGTTCCTGTGCTGCAATTTAGAAATGAGAATGACTTCATTCTTGAATTCCTTCAAGCCCTGCCCTGAACTTTTTGAAAGCCTCTTCACTTCCACTTCTTGTTCTCCAAGCAACACATCCCTATAAATGTAGCCAAAGCTACCCTCTCCAAGCTTATTTGACTCGCAAAAATAGTTTGTAGCAATTTGGATAGTATCAAATGTATAAACAGGTAGATTTGAGTTTTTTTCCTTCTTGCTTTTCTTCTACATAATAACTTGAGCTAGAAAATCTTATACTAGTCCTCCACTCAACTGTGAACTAGCCATTGAATTCTCCTTTTGTCTTTGTTTCACTTTTCTTCTTGCATAATATTTCCAGAATAAGCAGTTAACAAATTTCTCCTCCAAATCATCCTCTACTAGCTCGACAAGATCACCATCTCCGATCCTAGCAATGGCTCGGATTTTCTCAAGCTTCTCCTAGATCTCCTTCACCTTGAGACTGTCATCCTCCTCATTGACCAAAGCAAAAGCAACCTTCCCTGCTTCCAAGAATGCCTTGATACCTTTGGCTTGTTCTTCGTTGTAGAGTTTTGAATCATATTTTAAAGGCCCATCCTCAAATTTAGGCCCCTCTTAGATCAAGTGTCGAGCATTGACGTCCTTCAGGTACAAGCATCTCTCCTTTTTCACCGCCCTCCGCTTCGCTCTCTCATCATCGTCGCCTTCATCCTTCATCCTTCAATGGGCTTATGAAATTAGGCCTAATATGTGTGCAAATGCCAAAAAATTGCATATAAGTGGTTTGTTTGTCTTTAATTGGATCAATTCCAATGCTATCACCTTCCTCTGGTTTTGGTTCATCAATTCTTTCTTCCCTAGATTTTACCACTATGTTCTCAGAATCTAAATTATCAAGAGAGCTCATACATGTGATAATAGATTATGTTGTCTGCAATTGAGTAGAATTAACACTTTTACTTGTAAGCTTGTTATCAGTCTGCAATATATTAGAAGCTAACACAATCAACTTTCTTTTCTTCCTTCTCAGAGCTAGCTTTAGCAGATTCATCACGTGAAGTATTCCTCTCAACTATATCATCATCATCACAAGATAATCCTAACATAGAGTCATCATTGCAGTGCATTGTTCCTCTATTGCACATGGAGTTCTAAGTAAATCAATTGGTGTAATTATGTTAGACCTGGAAATTTCCCCAGCAGCCACAGTAGATACTAGATTCATTCCCATATCATCCCCAGCAGCCAAAAGATTGACATCTTTAGAATACTTAGCACAACTTTCTACCAAGGCAAGCATAGAATTGTAAGAACTTGCCCTTAGTTCAGTCAAGCAAGCTCCATTTTTATTCCCTGACAAATAGGTAGTTCTAGTAGGATCTGTGAGTTTTGCAGTTATCTCAGATTTTCTCTTATGTTCTTCAATCCCACTTAATCCTTCTTTAACACCATTGCTTGATCTTGCACCTGCCTCAACGCATAAAGTCATTGGAACAAAGTTTGAGTGTAAACGAAGGAAAGAAAATGACTCTTCATTTTTTTTTCAGCTTCTCACAATCAGTGATCCTGACTTTGCCCTATCTTTCACGTGATCATGGCAATTTCTCCCACTATACTGATGCTCAGCCTTTGAGTTTGATAACAATCAGTTTCACTTTCAGACGATCGGACACTTCCTTATAATAAAAAAAAATTCTCCACTTCGTTAACCCAATCAATGAATTCCTCTTCTTGTAACGTACCAAATAATTTTGGTAGATCAACTTGAAAATCGAGGTCTCTATATCGTTCCTCCCGACCATGACGTTTTCGAAATTTATCACGATTGTGATACGAGTTTTCAAAGGTGGACTCAGAATCATGATCATAGATCTCATGATCTTCAACATCCTGCGTCATCAGACGTTGGGTTAATTCTGTGACTTGCCCTTTGTAAATCCTCAATCCTCACGCTACGATCACGATGTAAGACTTCCTCATTTGGAATCTATCCATTATGACCACGACCACAACGACCCGCCATTGAAACTGATGAAGTTTCTCTGAAACAGATGTTGAGGCTCTAATACCAACTGACGTTGAACAAAATAGCGATTATTGTGTAAGCTTGTTTTCTCAGAGGAATCATAGAGAAAAGAATACATGAATCACAAACATAGAGGAGTCACCTCTAGGTTTAAACAAATATAGTTTATTCACAAACCAAAAGATAACCTCATAACATCAATTGAACAATGGTTTAAATAGTTTCAAAATCCTAAAATGCAAAAGAAAAAAAAATTCCTAACAAAAAGAAAAAAAATCTTAACAAACTCAAAATCCTAAAAATTCTAAACGAACTCAAAATCATAAAATGCAAAAGATGAAAATAACTTTAAAAAAAGACAAAATCTTCGGAGCCTCCTACATCATAATATTTTGATCAAGAAGATATTTTTAGAGTTGTAGGTTAATTTTTTTTAGTTGCACTACAAAAAAACCCTATTAACAACAAAAAATTTCGTCGCTAATCAATCACTAATTGGACATAGCGACCTATTAGCGACCAATTAATTTCATCAATAAAAATGGTCACTGATGTGTTTTAGCGACAAAATTTAAATTTCATCATTAGTTAGCGACGGGAATTAACCTTTCATCGCTAAACCTTAGAAACGAAAATTAAAATTGTCGTCGCTAATTAGTGATGAAAACTTAAATTTCTTCACAAAAGCTTAGCGACGGAAACTTAAATTTCATCGCAAAATCCTAAACGCTAAACATGGAATAACCCTGTTTCATTTTGGGATTTAGCAACGAAAAATTAAATTTCTTTCGCTAATTAGCAATAAATTTTAATTTTTGTCGTTAAATTCCTATATGAAATAGGATTATTTCACTAGGGCTTTTGCAACAGAATTTAGGTTTTTGTCACTAATTAGCGACGAAAATTTAAATATTCATCGCTAATTAGTGATAGAAACCTAAATATTCATCGCTAACTAGCGACGAAAATCTAAATATCTGTCACTAATTAGAGACGAAAATTTAAATTTTCATCGCTAAATTTCATAAAAATTTCAGCAGCACGTCCCCTATTTTTTTCATTTTTCCTATTTACATATAAACAGCCAATCGACACACCATCACAAACAATGATTTTCACAACACACAAACAACATAACAAACAATACACATTATACACAACTCATTCACAAATCCTTTGCATAACAAACTCATTCACAAATCATTTACATAACAAACTCATTCATAAATTCACATATTCACATTACACACACAAACAATATAACAAATGATATAAACGATACATATAAATCCAATCCAACAAATATGAATATCCAAGACATCTCAAATTTTACTAATAAACATTTGAATCTAATAAATCCCAATACATTATCAATGATAATAAAAAAAACCCTCCTAGCGAGCACATCCAATCTCATTCCAAAACTAGTTAGTAGTATGCAATCTTGCAGAAAGTATAATATGATAGGTTATTAATAAAATAAGAAAAAAAATAGTCATACATCATTAGAATTATGCGAAATAAATTGAATTTAAACTAAACAAGGTAGACACTATAATAAAAAAATATTAACTAAACAATAGTTTTACAAGTTTTAAAAAAAGATACATGAATGCTAGTTTAGATATCTACTGATAGTGATATATATAATATAATATTATCTATAATGTTCCTGGAAAGATGTAATATAATTAGAGATACATCTAATATGAAAATTAATAGATCTATTTTTCATGTTTCATGAGTGATAAACAAAAATAGAAAAGTTAAAGGTCAAGACACCTCTTAGTCAGCTACTGATCAGTATCGTGAGGGTCCTAAGGGTCCTGAGTTTCCTGAGAGTCAAAACCATATGACGTTTGACTCATTCGAGCCATGAATTCTTACATTTCCCATCCAATTTGCTCATATCTCATTTGGGTTTGCCGAGACTCTTCAAATTGTTGCTCTAATAGCGAGAGTCGATTCTTCAAGCCTAGGTTTTCTTCCCTTAAGGTTTATACTTTAGTAGATGATCCGCTGGGATGACCCCTAGACCTAGGAGTCATCACATGATCATATACAACTTTCGCTTAGGAGCCAACACCGTAGAGGGATAAGGTATTTTTCCTTCCATCGACCACATCATAATTAATCTCATTTATCTAGTCAGTGGATAGAGTCTGCACCTCATCTCCCTCTGTACCAAGCTGAGACGTTTGTGCAACTCTAACTGTCATTTCATCCTATTTAAATAAAAAAAAATCATATAAGATATAAAATTAGAAAAGCTATTCATTGTTAAGGGCTAAAGGTATTCAAGTTTATATTCTTACGTCTACTACCTTCGATCGAATATCGACAAATGTGTCATCCTTTTGCTTGTGTGCCTTTCTAAATACCTTCTAAAAAGTAGGAGGTCGTTGTAGTTCATCTACCTGAATATTAAATAATGTAATTAAATCAAAATAAATTCATTGATAATTAAATAATTCTTATATAAATTTATTAATTATAAACTCACTAAGTCTATGACATGACCTACGATCGATCGGGATCTAGCTATATGCTTTGTGAATCCGGTGTTAGGCCAATCATCTCAGTGTTTCTGTTGGCTCGAGTTGTCGTTGAATTTGACCGTCATCTTTCTGCAACCCAGATGGCTCGTCATGCATCTCAAATATCCTCTGGTATATAAGATGGTTTTGTTCCTT
Source organism: Hedychium gardnerianum (assembly GCA_038050645.1). NCBI lineage: Eukaryota > Viridiplantae > Streptophyta > Magnoliopsida > Zingiberales > Zingiberaceae > Hedychium > Hedychium gardnerianum. The sequence goes on along the minus strand of JBBUKS010000049.1, from coordinate 3,117,631 downwards.
TTTTTCTACATTTGTATAACATATCCTTTTAAGTTTGGCACAAGCATCGTTCTAGGTTTCTTTAAAGTCGGCCTCATACCCTGGCTCCTAGGTATATTTTTTCTGCAATGATAAGTTCACGAATTAGTATAAAAAAGAATATTATATTATATAGTACCAATCATATTCAAATTACTTACCAAAAAATCTTGGTAATAAAAATCTTGCATATCCTGGTCTACATGCCTTCATGTAGTACCAAAAGAGCACACTCGTTTTTTAAATTTCATCGATATGTATGTTGCTACCCGATGACCATCCGGAGTAAAATTATATGAAAAAATGAATGTATGAGAAATATGTTACAAATAAAAAAAATAGATGAATTAGAAATTACTAATAACATCAATACTTACCAACCCCCAACAATCCGCAAAATAGTCTAGACACCGTGTGCTACTGCCTAATCTGACATGTTTATATCTGCACAATAATATTATAACACATACACATTCAAAATAATAATTAAATCAGAACAATAATGCCTAATATGGTATAACTAGTGAGATCTACATGTAAAAAATAAATAATTACAAGTACTAAATTAGTGAACATTAATGCTAATATTTAATCATCATTACAATTTAAATCATTAACATTAACATTTTGTAGGTCCTCCTCTCTAGACATAGTTCAACAAGTTCTTCACTATTGGACATCTCTCCACCATCTATTTCCTCGTAAGGTACATTACATCTACAAGTAATTGAGATGTGGATTGAATCTATGAATCTACTTAATGTATCTTCACTTCTTCATTTTGAAATGCATCATAGTTTTGGGTCATGATGGAGTTTGGTATTTTTATGGTCGAGTGAGACTTCATTCGACAAACTGCTAATCATTCACTAGCTCTTCTTCTCTTCAATGGGTATTCAAGATAGAAAACTTGACCAGCTTATACCACGAAAATGAAAGATTCAAACTTGTTGAACCTTTTGGTTGCATTAGCCTCAACTAAATTGTAGTTTGAATGTATTATAGTACATGTTCTTGGAGTCGAATCATACCAAAAATATTTAAATAACACACACTTTTTTATGAGTAAGACAAGATATTTAATCTCTATGATTTCTTCAAGTCTCCCGTAATAATCAAACTCAGAATTATTATTGTTGATATATCCTTTTATTAAAACACCAGAATTAAATGTTAGTGTACGTGAATCCCATTGTGTCACGTGAATTTGAAGTCATTAACATATAATCATAGAACACTCTTATTTTATGGAGGGGTCTAGATGCAAGATTGGTTATCTTTATATCTTGCACATTTGATATTCTATGATCCTTCACCTATAAAAGTAGTTATGATATAAATTAGGTGGAAATTTGATACAGATGTATGAAAATTAATTTATTTTCTAACTTACATAGATTTGAAACTATAATAAAAATTTCGTCTCTAACTTTTCCTCTACCTCACTTACATCTATTGATGAATTTTGTATTTGTAATTGTTGTTCATACAAGCTATCATGGAAGATAATTTGAAGACAATTGAGATACCAAACAAAAATAAGGGGATAAATGTTCGATTATATCAGTTAACTCACCTTATGTAGGGTTTGACCTCATCATAATTCAGGAGTACATATGTTCTTGCAGCATGATATTCTTGTTGATTTAACCATCTCAAAATAGATGCACCCATTGACTTACCAAGAAACTTGAAAATAAAAAACATCTTTGGGTTTATTGCTGAGTATCATCAAAATTTTGAGGACACTTGTGATGTCTGATTTTCAAATTATCAACAAAATAATATGAGCAGAAAGAATATAATTCTTCAATCAAATAAGCATTACATATTAACCTCTCAACTCTTGCTTTATTACGAACATTATTCTTTAATTTTCTCAAAAATCATTCAAATGGATACATCCATTATATTGCACAGGACTAGCTAGTCATGTCTTGTAAGGTAAATGAACTAGTAGATGTTCTAGTGAATTAAAAAAATTGGATGGGAATATGCGCTCAAGCTTACATAGTATGAGAGGAATATTTGTTTTTAGCCAAAGTATATCGGCTGTCATAAAACACCTCACTGTCAAATCCCTAAAAAATAGACTCAATTCTGTAAATTCTTGCCAAACATTATTGGGTAGTAGGTCATGAAAAGCTATTAGAATAAGTCTTTGCATGAACACATTACAGTCATGACTTTTCATTCCAAATATTTTTAACTTGTTCATATACATGCATCGATCCATATTCGAGGTATACCCATCGAGGAATTTGATTTCTTTCAACCAACTACGTAAAGTTTGCTTACCTTTTTTGTCCAATGTATAACTGTTGGTGCTAGAAGCATTAGCTAATCGAACCTATATTTTGATAGATGACAAAAGTTCAAAGTTAAGTTTTGTTGGTATCTAATGAATCTGACTAAGTGTGCAGGAAGCTCAAACAGAAAGTCCTAAGGGAACTTAGGCAAGGTGAAAGTCCTAGTTGGGGCTAGGCAATGAAGTCCTGGTCAGTTGGACTAGGGCAGAAGTCTTGATCAAGGAGATTGGGCAAGGAAATCCTAGTCCGTGGGATTGGGCAAGAAGTCCTGATCAGGGATATTGGGCAATGAAGTCCTGGTCCGGGGAACTGGGCAGAATTCTTGGTAGATCGAGAACATCAGGCAAAAGTCTTAGGGGTCGAGGACACTAGGCGGAAAGCCCTAGGGGTCGAGGACAACAGGCAGAAGTCTATGAGGGTCAAGGATCGGACATCTAGCAGGAAGTCCTAAAGGTCAAGATCGGATGCTGAGCGAAAGTCAAAACAGTCTAGAGGTTCAGATGTTTGTCAACAGGTAAACTCTCCTGAGAGGAGTAGGTGAGGACACGTTGCCTGTTGAGGAAATAGTAGGCGTCAGTTCGAACTAGGGTTTCACGGGAAACCCAAAAGTTAGAATCAGATAGTCCTGATACTATCAACCTTACATAATGCATTCATATTATATCTTGTATATGTTAACTCTATGATGTAGTAGCTAAAGCCTGGAATCTGCTGATCTAGGCGCCTAGAAGGGATCCAGGCGCCTTAAATTGAACCAAGCGCCTCAAAGGGATTGAGGTGCCTCAATGACCTTAGCGCGAGCAGAATGAGGTGACAACCTCTGATTAGATGACACACGTCAACAACCAGGTGCCTCAATGGGATTGAGGCGCCTGGATCATGATAAGAGTTGTCGGATAGAGCTTCATCGAGGAGTCGCCACATCAGCCTAAATCCAGGCGCCTCA
>JBBUKS010000049.1:3088221-3102552 GCA_038050645.1 Hedychium gardnerianum | reverse complement strand
TCCTTTTGAATTCATACAAATAATCCAAACTCACATATCACAAACCCTAATTCACATACTAACAATTGTAAATGTATGAGCATGAATAATCTATATCCAATTTACATAAATTTGCAAGATCAACCAATTGACACCAATTGGATTCAAACCCTCCATAACATTACTCACAACCACAAAACATGCATGAACAACCAAACTATTCTTCACCCACGTACCAAAATTTAAATACTAAGCTTCCAAAATCATAAACTCAACTACCAAGCATCATGCATCAATTAATCCAAAACTATATTAAAATCTCAAATTAATCCTAAGAGCATTTTGAGATCAACATTTAATCACCATCAACCAACATAATCCACCCATCCTAATTTAAATTAACCTAATGCTAAAGCAATTGGATTCCTTTATCAAGCTATCCACTATATACTGAAATCTATAGCATCACAAGGTATGAAAAACTTGTTACCCTAAGATTTCCTTCCTGAAGTTGACTACCAATAATCTGTGATGGTCGAAACAACCCCAACTTCACCGGAAATGACTGAAACAATAGCTACCACCTGTAATTAGTCAAAACAACATCTAAGCCTCAAACTAACAGATGAAATTCATCCATATTCATCCACAACCCATACTGAATTCAACAACCAAACCCTTACCATAACTGATGGTTGGCCGGAGAAACGAATGAACCAGTTATAGCTTGGCAGACATTTCTACATTTTGCTGGAACAAGGCTTCCCCCAACTTTGTGTACTGCCAATTGCTTGGAGGTGGTAGGAGGTGGCCGATGCAAGACATAACTAAACTCAGATGGTCGGATGAGTGATGGCGGTTGTGAGATGTGGGATCCGAATGAACGAAGATGATAGGTAGCCGATCAGATCTTCATAGAGTCGGTGGCTGGGACTTATCAGAGAAGATCGACGATCTTTGGGTCTTCAAGGGATCGGGGAGGTGGCGATCTTCCTTGATTGGGAGGAGAGACTACTGACATTGGTCGGTGATAGCAAGGATCAGCGATGGGAGAGTGGCGCTGGACGAGCAACGCCGACGTCTATGGTCGGAGAAGAGAAGGAGAGAAGAAGGAGGAGGCGACGACTGACGATCGGCGGTCACCGGCGAGTGGGCGGCGCCGAGTTGATCGGTGAGGAGGAGATCGAGTGTGGAGAGGAATCGGGATGCACAGTGAATCGGGAGTGGGGAGGCTCGGTAATGAAATAAGGTAATGGAAAAAAAATAAAACTTTTAAACCTAAGTTTTATTTTTATAACATTAGATTGATTAAATTCCACTTAGGTTAATTAATTTAGAGCTTAGGTTAAATACTTCCACTTAGGTATTTGTAATTAAACTTTATGTTACATATTTCCAACCTTAGCTTTAAATCAAATCAATCAGCTCCCGACTTAATTGATACTCCAAATAGGCCTTCCAAAAGCCTATTATTTATATCCTTGTAATCTTCTCTAATTAGCTCCAATTAAATCCAGAAAATCTTCAAAAATTGCCAATAATTTCAATAAAATTTATTCCCTTGTTAACACATATTATTTTATTATTTTAAGTTGTCATATTTAACAATAAAAGAGTCCTAATAATAGTAAGTGAAGTTTTAGGGTGTTACTTAGGCATTTTTCGATGAATAATATAAGAATTGATGACCTAGGCTGCTCAAGACTTGATCAAAATCGAAATCGAGGGAGAAGAGGCTTCGAAAACTTGATTAGGGGCGCTTGGAGCCAAAGGCTCAGGTGCCTCTTATAAACCAAGTCCGGGCACTCGAAATTGTTACGGGTGCCTGACCTATCTTGTTAGGTTGATGCATGGAGGGTGTCGGGGCACCCGGAGAAGCTCAGACCGCCTGTATCAAGGCATATTGAAGTTCTTAGAGAGGGTACAGGCGCCTTAATGTTAGAACGACAGGCTTTTTGGGTGGGGTTTTAGACAAGGCGGGGCACCTGGATTAGGTCCAAGCGCTTGGATTCTTCGGGGCGCCTTGGTTCATTATAAGTGCCTCAATCATTTGCTTTTAATGTGATAGTTTAAGTTAGGTTTATTTTAATTAAGTTTATGTTTATTTTAATTTAGTTTAAGTTATGTTTATTTTAATTAAGATTGAATTATTTTTAATTTTTAATTTTTAATTATAATTTAACTTTAATTTTGAATTTATTTAATTAAGTTTAAATTAATAATTACGTTTAATTTGAAAATTATTAAGGTAAAATTTTTAATTAGAATTTAAGTTTAAGTTTGAATTCATAAGTTTAATTATTTAACTTTTTAAATTTTAATTTTGAATTAATTGAATCCATTAATTTTGGATTAATTAAGTTAATTAATTAGTTTAGGGTTAATTAATTAAATGAATTTCGGATTAATTAATTAAATTAGATTTATTAAATTTATTTTGAATTAATTAAGTTAGATTTTTGATTAAGTTAATTTTGGATTAATTAAGTTAAATCAAATTTATTTAAGTTAATTTTACATTAATTAAGTTAAGTTAAATTTATTTAAGTTAAGTTAAATTTATTAAGTTAAATTTGAATTGATTAATTAAGTGACTTAGAATAATTAAGTGACTTAGAATAATTAAATGAATTTCGGATTATGTTTCAATTAAATGGATGAATTAAATTAAATTCAAATTAAACGATCCATTTCACCCATTTCTAGTTTTTCAATCAAGGTACCTTATGGATTTTTAGATGGTTATCAATTTTGTTTTTATTAATTTAGTTTGAATTCTAAGAATTGTTTGACCTTGTATTAGATTCAAGTTTAAGTGTTGACTAACTAAGTGCACATTTCAGGTTTCAGCTTCCAAGTCGTGGCGAGGCACAGAGGTCTTCTTAGGTATCGAAGCAACGATCACTTTCTAAGACAAAGCTAATTCGAGAAATTGAACACTTAGATAATCTATTGAAAAACGCTGGTCTAACTAGTGTAAGATGTGACGAGATAGCTTCAGTTAGTTCCAATTAGTTAAGTAGACCAAGTAGGGTACTCTTTACCCCACCTAACTACCTAGACCAAGCTTTCCTAACGTACTATCATCTCACCCTACCTTGGTACTATGTTGGGCAAGTGTCAAGCAAGCCTATGTCCTTATCTAATCGTTCTATGTTAAGTAGAAAAAAACTAAGCATGCAAAAAAAAATAGTGAATAAAATAATCATGCATTTTAATAAGAAAAAATTATTTTTCTATTGGCTCCCCCTGAACTATAGCCTTGATAAGGTCTATCTAAGTAATGATTTGATTCTTGGGGATCCAATATTGATTTGGTCTGGCTTGATTAATCAAGCTTGATTTAGGGACTCATGCTTGGACTTGGTTTCTAACATTTCGATTCATCAATGATAGATACAATTTTAATCGAGTTTTAGTCCTATATCTGCATTCGGATCGATTGTATATGACCCTTTGAGTCCCAAGTATCATATCAAGGTACTTAGAACCCGAAGTGAATCATTCCAATGACACCCTTTAAGGATTTCAACTTGAGCTTTCAAATAAGATTTTTCTTTTTCAAGTTGTTGGACTTGAGTTGAAGTTTCAGTTTGAACTTGTTCAGTTGAAAATTTTGGGTTAGTCTTCTCATTAAGGGCTTTAACCTACTTTTGAAGTGACTTGACCCGGACATTAGAATTGGCTAATTCTCGAGTCAGATCGTAAATCAAGGAATACATTTTATTTACTAGAGAATCTACCTTGTTTTTGGTTCATCTAAAATAGATACAAACCCATGGCTTGTCTCGAACTCAACTTGGGATCTGGACTTGGGTTTAGTCTCGATCTCGGCCACTTGTTCCTATGTCGGAAGTGCCAAAAAGATTACTTGAGCTTGTTCTTCCTTGTCCAACTCTTCCGATGATGACTCATCGCATGTTACTTTTAGAGCTTTCTTCCTCCGTTGCTTTTGTTGGTGCAGTCAGTACTAATAACAAAGTCAAGTTTTGATGTATGACAAAAAGTTAGATCATATGTTTTCTAATATGTGGACTAAGTGTGTATACTAAAAGACTTGGCGGGTCTAGAGGACCAGACACTAGGTTGAAGTCCAGTTGGGTCAAGATGATCAGATAATTGGCAAAAAGTCCAGTTATGTTAAGAGGACCAGATAACTAGCAAGAAGTCCAGATGGGTCAGTTGGACCAGACAACTGGTTGAAGTTCAGATGGGACATTTGGTGGGAAGACCTGGCGGTCAGGAGATCAGACGTTAAGTAAAGTCATTCTGCAAATGGTATGCAAGGTAAGCAACTGGAAGAGAGTGATCCAATGAGGTCGAGTCCTAGTAGGGACTTAGGCAGTGATCCAACTTAGAAGCCTAAGATGTGATCAGATTAGATCTTAGATAGAATCTAAGTCACAAATACATTTTTATGAATCTATTTTTTTTAACTCTAGGGACATATTGTTTTTTTGAGCTAACACATGTGCAGGAAAATTTACTCCAGGCGCCTCAGATGGTTTGAGGTGCCTCGGGTGAACAGAGGCGCCTCAGGTAAATAGGACCGCCCTAAAGAGGAAGCTTAGAGGCAAAGTGGATAAGCTGTGAGGATAGACCTTCATAGTGGAGGCGCCTCGGATGACTGGAGGTGCTTCAAAGCTAATAATCATGAAGGATGAGCTTTGTTGTGGTTCTGCCACATCAATTATCAAAGGCGGCCTGGATCATTGGAGGTGCCTTAAAGAGGATAAAGGACGAAGATGTCGGATTGGATCAACATGCATGGAGGTGCCCCAGATGACCGGAGGCACCCCCAGTGCATTATAAAAGAAGTCTTCGGCCACAGCTCAAGAGCACTAATTACTATTTCGTTCCTCATTTAATACTGTTGCTCCCTCACTTTGCGTCTATAGTGCTGCGACCTTACTATGCTGAATTTACACTTGAGCAAACTTCTGTAGCAAGAACAACACCGACATCAAGCGCCAATCCTCAATTGTGATTATTGTTGGTAAAACAAGTGTTATTAATTTTATCATACTTGCATAAGAAAGTGTAGTGTGTTACACTTTCTTTATCCTTGTATTGGACCTCTCTGTCCGAAGGTTCTTTGAGAGAGAAATTTAGTGTATTGCCCAATCAAAATAGTCCAAGGGATTGTGAACCTTGGAGTAGTAGTCAGTGGGGCTACAAACCAAGTAAAAATAGAAGTGTTCTTTCTATTTTGTTTTTACGCTGCGTACTCGTGTTTTCTGAAAAGAGTTTAAAACATCGAAACAAAATTTTTAAAAAAATGAGATTCACCCCTCTCTCGTTCTTCTTGATCCTACAACTTCTTGGTTTCTTTTGTGTTTGGACATTCTGCCTTGATGTGCACCTTTTGAATTCATCCATAGCAGATCACTTCAAATTTTGACTTCGTGGTTCGGTTTGGTCCATCTTGCTTGTTCTTTGACTGAATCACTTTCTTGATCTCATGCTTAGTGAACCCCTTTTTCTTCTTGAAAAGTTTCCAAACTAGGTTGACTAGTTCGGAGTTGATCTCTTCGTCTTCTTCTGAATCTGATTCATCTTCAGATTCGGGCTCAATCTTGGGCTTTGGTTCCTTTTTCTTAAATTTACCTACAAGCAAAGTAACACCTTTCTCGACCGAGCATGTATTAGTCTGCTCATGTAACTTAAATTCTTAAAATAATTCATCTAATCTAATTAATGAAAGATCCTTAGAAATCTTGTAAGCATCTACCATAGATGCCCATAAGGTATTCAGAGGAAAAGCTTTAAGTGCATACCTTAGAATGTCGTGATTCTCCACTTGTTGTCTGATCGAGTGGAGTTCATGGAGTAGATCTTGAATTTGGGCGTATAGTTGACTTGCTGACTCTCCTTCTTGTATTTTAATAATATATAATCTATTTAATAAAAGATTGTGTTTACTTACTTTCGTATCGAAAGTCCCTTCGTGAAGTTCGATTAACTTGTCCCATAGATCCTTCACGCTGATAAAGGGTCTGACTCTCCTGAGTTCCTCCTTGGTCAAACCGCAGTGGAGGGTCTGAGTTGCTTTAGCATCGGCCTCGATCTTTCGTTTGATCATGGGTCTCACTTGTCACATCTGAGTGGTACTTCTGCTTCATCGGTGGGGAGTGTGAATGCTATTTGTGTAGGATCTAAAACAACGCTAGAGGAGGGGGTGAATAACGCTCATGGTCTTTTCATGTTTTTCATAAACTTGAGTTAAAATGCAACAATAAAAAAAGGAACAAGAAAAAACAAAGTTGACAAGTTTGTTTTTTTACTTGGTTCACCGCCCGACGATGGCTAGTCCAAGGTCGATATTCATATGAGTGCTTTTCGTTAGGCAATTCACTAATAAGCTCAGTGATTACAAATACTTTGAATGAATGAACAAATAACAATTATAAAACAATACCAACAACTTAGAGTAGTAACATGAGCTTTGGTTGTCGGAGCAATGTTTCAACATCGTAAGGAGTTTTTCAGAGTAGCGTGTGAGTACTAAAGTCGTAGAGAAAGGTTGTTCGAAGTTGCTGGTTGAGATCCTCTTTTATTGACCCATCCAGGCACCTCAATTTTGAGTCGATATGATCTTATCTGAGTTAGTCACATCTTATCCTCTTCCAAGCATCTTAATCCCTTTGAGGTGCCTCAGTTGCTGACGTGGCGAGATCTGAAAGCAACGTTATCTGGTCGAGTCTATCTCATCCCAGGCGCCTCAATCCCTTTAAGGTGCCTAATTGCTAATATGCGTTGACCAACTAGAGGATGCCACCTCATCCTACGGCGCACGAAGGTGATTGAGGTGCCTCAATCCCTTTGAGGCGCCTAAATCAGCTTAGGGTGCCTGGATCACTTCCAGGTGCCTGGATAAACTTTTCCATCTTAACTTATTTGAATCACAGAGTTAGCACAAACAAGCATAATAAAGATAATCATTTAAATAACTTGAAAGTCTCGGGACTTTCCGATCTTGACTTTGAGTTTCTAGTGAAACTCTAGGTCAGACTGACACCTATTGTTCCCTCAACGGGGAACGCATCCTCACCTACTCCTCTCAAGAGAGTATACTTATTACCAAACAATTGGTCCTCCATACTAGTTTGAACTTTTGCTCAACATCCGATCTTGACCTCCGGGACTTCTCGCTAGACGTCTGATCCTCAACCAATCTAGACTTCTGCCTGGTGTCCTCGACCCTTAAGGCTTCCCGCCTAGTGTCCTTGACCCCTAGGACTTCTTCCTGACATCCTTGATCTTCCAAGTCTTCTGGCCAATCACCTTGACCAGTACTTCGTTGCCCAATCCACACGACCAGGTCTTCTTTACCCAATCCACTGGATCAGGACTTTGTTGCCCAATCCAACCAACTAGGACTTCTACCCAGTCCAACCGACCAAGACTTATTTGTCTAGCCTTAACTAGGACTTTCCTGCACACTTAGGCAAGCTTGTTAGATCACAATTAACCTTCACTTTGAACCTTTGTCAATAACAAAACTCAGGTTTGATTAGTTAGTGCTTTCAGCACCAATAATCTCTCCTTTTTATTTATGGAAACCTAGTTTAAAGTTAAGTAAAAAATGACATTTTTGAAACAATTTCAGTTTAAAAAGAACCGTAGTTGAGTTTAAAAAAAAATGTTTCCCTTCAATTTAAGACTCTCCCCCTAAAGACTTTTGAAAGCATAAGTTAAAATTTATTTTCAAAAATACTTTTTAACTTTTAACCTATTTTCCCCCCTTTGACATATGTCAAAAATATTGCTGGGAAGAAAATATATATTTTGAATTTAGAACATAGAGATTTATCAAAATAAATGCAAGATCTTGAAAAAAAATATTTTGAAGCATAGATAAATTTTTGAGAGCACTTTAAACTATATATAAATTTTTTTCCAAATTTTAAAAAAAAGTTGAAAACTTAAAAAAATATATATTTAATTTTTCAAGTATTTTTCAAGCATACATAATTTTTGAAAACACTTGAGGGGAAAAAAAACTTAACTAAAAAAAGCTTCGAAAAAATTTATTTTCAGAAGGTTTTTAAATTTCTCAAGAAAAATATTTAAACATTTTCTTAAGGCAATAATTTTTCAACTCAAGTAATAATAGTAAGCAATAACATAAGAAAATGAGTAAGAAAATAAATAACCAATTAGGAAAATACTTAAGTAAGCAAATTTAACTTGATTTCCTTATAGTTCAAGCATGCATTATTAACAAATAAATCATCTAGGAAATTGTCCTTATTCAAATGTCTGACTTTGGTTACTAGCTAACTACCAGAGGTAGTAGTTTTCACTAAGTTAGTCAAGTTAAGTGCATGATTCCAATTAGTAGTGTACTAAGGAGGAACACTTAACTTGATTAATATGAGTTGGTATTTTTAGCCCAGATTTACAATGATGCACTGACATAAGCATCTGAAATCCAGGCTTAGCTCTAAGCATTTCACATCATTCTAAGTGTCTCAATACACAAGCAAGGTAACCTAATGTGCTTGTGAGATGCTAGCTGCCTAAACTATAGGTTCATGTTTTCTAAGGGTAGACCTAGGCTAAGTCCAAGGTTTTTGAGATACTCTAAACAAAAATGGGATTTTTTATTTATACTAATAAAGAAAAATATTAGTAAAGAAGACCCTAGAATTTTGAAAAGCAATTTGAATTTGAAAAATAACTTGATAAAAATAGTTTATAGGTCCTATTCTACTAATAATCAAGCTCAAGTTAACAAGAGTCAAACAAGTTAATGTCAACCAAAAAAACTTCCAAGTCAAGCTAAGTCAATGTAGCTACAATCACATATGAATGTTAGGTCATAACGCCAATGGTGTACTCGGAATGGGAAGGAGAACTCATGTTCCATGACCTAAGCATATCCATCAACTCGGTGTGTTGAGTCTGCATCTCTTGTCGAAGACTGGTGACTGATTCCTTAAGTTGAGTAATTGTCCCCTCAATTCTTATAACTTTGTTCTCCAAGGTAGGAGCAGTTGGAGGTGGAGACAACTAGAAATCTCCTAGGTCTATATCAGGTAAGTCCACATCTAGAATTGGATCAGGTTAAGGTTAGTCTCCCCTCTTCCAAGACATGATATCATTAACATCTATATGTATGTTTGCTAATGAAAGATTCCTCTGACCTAATATGTCATACGCACTCATAGGTCTGACATCACTTGTGGTGATATATATCCCTAAGGATGCTATAAAGGAGGTCAAAATGTGACAATAGGGCATATGAACCCTCCTGCTAGTAGTAATACTAGCTGAATAGATGATGACATGAAAAATATACAAACTAAGATCTATATCTAACCTATGACATAATGCATAAGAAAAAATGAATGAAATGGTCACATCATGGAAACATCTCTAGTGGTCAAAGGTAAAATGCAAGTCTCTAGAACTCTATAAAGTACATAGTCTTGTACTCTAAGTATAGTGGAATGAAACTGACTCACAGTAGGTACCCTCTCCTCCCCAAAAAAATAGGAGTGCATCATATCTAGTGTGACATAGGAGTAGGGATCACCAAATGATAAGTCCCTAGGAGGGTAACTTAAAAAGGGATATGTAGAAGGTCTAAGTCCTAGATGGTTCCTAATGATAGTAGGAGACAAAGTGATGTATCTACCTCTAACCCTAGTCTGGTAGGTAAGGTCATCAACCTTAACCAAGTTATTGTATAGTTTGACACACAATCCTGTGTTAACTGGACTAGTACAATAAACCAGGTTACCTAACCAATAGTAATCAACTGTCTCTATAATGGATATGCATGAACGTGAATAAAATGCCTTATCATTGGATCTAGAAGGTAATGATCTAAATGTAAGGGATGAAAACATAATCCTAAGCTCCTCACTAGGAAACCTAATGTTCGTGCTAGGAGTACTAGGTGAACCAACCTCAGATGTCTTTCTCTTAATCGTAACAATATTAAATACATAACTTTATTAAGAAAATAAGACAGAAAAATTAATTGAGGGGTTTCGAGTTTTACCTTGGCATTTTTGGAGACCTATAAAGAACCTGACAACCTAGGTTGATCAAACTTGGACTGGGGTCAAAAACGGGGAAGAAATTTGAGGAGAAAAGAGGTTTGAGGTGACTGAAATTAGAGGCTTTGGGCGCCTCTTATAGGGAAATCCAGGCGCCTATATTTATGAAGGAGCTAGATACATCTCTTAGTGGGGTGCCTAGATCGGTTCTAGGCACCTCAATGGGGAAAACTAGGGGTGTCAGGTCAAAACCTATGGGCACATCAGGAATCAATTTGTGGCGCTTGAATTAACTTCAGGCGCATTTAAGGAAGTGATGTTGGGTGCCTGTATTCCATATAGGCGCCTTGATTTAAAACATGTAGAAAATAAAAAAAAACAAATTTTTATTATTTAAATGATTTTTAAATTAATTTAAGTAAATTTTAAGTAATTTAAGTAATTTTAATTAAGTTAAATAATTTTAATTAATTTGAATGAATCTTAATTAATTTAAATGAACTTTAAATTAAGTTAAGTAAATTTTAAATTAATATAACTAAGTTTTAATTAAGTTAAATAAATTAATTTGATTTTTAAATAATTTAATTTAATTATAATTAAGTTAAATGAATTTTTAATTAAGTTAAATTAATTAAGTTGATTTTTATATAATTTAATTGAATTTTAATTAAGTTAAATGATTTTTAATTAAGATAAATAAATTATTTTTTTAAAAAAATAATTTAATTGAATTTTAATTAAGTTAAATAAATTAGGTTAATCAAACTAGATTTTATTATTCTTAACATCACACCCCTGTCTAGATTTTCAAACAAGGACACCTTTTAGTCATGATAAGATGGTTAATAATTTGTTTAAATTTTAAAAAGAGTTATTTGATTTTGTGTTAGATTCAAATGTAGCTTTGAGTACCACAAGTTGGTATTTTTAGCATAAGCTTCCAGGCTGTGGTGAATCACTAGAATATCATTAAAGAATAATGTGCCTAAGACAAAGCTTCACTAAAATAATCAACTCACAAAACTTAATACTAAGTTTTGGTTAACTAGCTCATGTCTGACTGGGGTAGCTTCAGCTAGATCCACTAAGTTGATTATACCAGGTAGAACACATTTAATTCAACCTAGACATGCTCTTAACAGTGTTTCCTTAGCTTACTATCATCCCAGCCCTTTCCGATGCTAGGTTGTCAAAATCAATCAATCTTTTTAGCCATTCTAATTTAAGCAGAAAAATAAACTAAGCATGCAAGGTAAAGTAGTAAATCAATCAACATGCATATCAAGAAAAGATAGTTTTTCAATTGGCTCCCCCTGGGTCATGGCCTCGATAAGGGTTATCTAGGTAATAGATTTGACCCTTGGGTATCCAATAGTGGTTTGGTCCAACTTAATTAATCAAACCTATTTTAGGGCCCCATGCTTGGACTTGGTTTCTAGGTTTTCAATTTACAATTGATAAATAGGATTTAAATCACATTTTAGCCTTGTAACCTAGCCTGAATCGATTGTATATGACCTTTTATTTTCCAAATATCATATCAATATACTTGGAACCCGTAGTGAACCGTTCCAATGAATTTTCAAGTTATTTGACTTGAATTTTCAAAGTGGAATTTTCTTCCTCAAATTGTTGAACTTGAGTTGAAGTTTCACTTTGAACTGGTCTAGTCAAAGGACTTGGGTTAGTCTCCTCCTTAAGGGCGTTTACCTCCTTTTGGAGTAACCTGACCCGGACGTTGGACTTAGCTAACTTACGAGTTAAATATGAGATTAAGTCATACAATTTATCTACTAAAGAAGGACTTATAGTGGTGTTTGGCCCTTCGAAAACGGATACAAATCGGAGTCTTCTCTCAGACTCGGGTTCGATTCAGTTCCAGATTCGGACTCGAATTCGGTGTCGATCATTTGTTCTCATGTCGATAGGACAAGGAAGCTTGTCGGAGCATTTTCTTCTTCATCTGATTCCTCCGATAATGATTTGTCCCATGTTGCTTGCAGCGCCTTCTTTCTTCTTTGCTTCTTACCATCTTTCAGATTTGGACACTTCGACTTAAAGTGTCCTTTCTGGTTGCATCCGTAACACGTTACCTTATACTTGCTTTTTGGAGTTGGATTCTAACTTGACTACTTTGTTTGGATCACCTTCTTGATCTCGTGCTTGTTGAGTCCTTTCTTCTTTTTTGTACAATTTCTGAACTATATTTACTAGTTCGGCGGTGATCTCATCGTCATCTTCGGAATCTGATTCATCTTCCGACTCGTGCTCGATTTGAGACTTATGCTTCTGCTTTTTCATCTTGAATTTATCTGTAAGCAAAGCAATACCTTTCTCGGTCGGAGTAGCATTAGATTGTTCATGTAATTCAAATTCGGAAAAAAGTTTGCCTAACTTAATCTTTGAAAGATCCCTTGAAACTTTCTAAGCATCTACCATAGATGACCACAAAGTATTTCTCGAAAATACTTTCAAAGCGTACCTAATTATGTCATAGTTTTCGACTAGTTGTCCGATTGCGTAGAGTCCATTGAGGAGGTCTTGGATACGAGCATGAAGTTGACTTGCTGATTCTCAGTCCTGAATTTTAATATTATATAGTTTATTTAAAATTAAATCACGTTTACATACCTTGGTATCGAACATTCCCTCTTGTAATTAAATGAGCTTCTCCTAGAGGTCCTTTGCACTTTTGAACAGTCCGACTCTATTCAGCTCTTCTTTAGTTAGACCACATTGTAGAGTGTGGGTAGCTTTACCGTCTGCCTCGATTTCCTTCTTTGTGGCATTGTCCCACTTATCGCAGGCGAGGGGTTCTCCATCTTGGGTGGGGATAGTGAATCCAGTTTGGATCACTATCCACATTTCCACCTGTGTCTTCAGGTGGAACTCCATTTGGCACTTCCAATAGACAAAATCCTCGCCAGAGAAGAGTGGTGGGCGAGCGGTACTATAACCTTCTTGATGGGGTATTTAGAGAGAAAAAGAATCTCGCACAACAAAAAAAATAGAATGTACCAAGACTTGGTCTTGGATTAGTAATGCAGGAGAAAAGTAGAAAAAAAAAAGTCGCTTGAGTGGTGTTGCACCAATTTCAAGAAACTAAAGCAAAAAAAAATGTCCAAAGAGGTGATTGCTCCAATTCAGACTAAGAACGAAAAATCAAAAAAAAACTTGCTCGATTGGTAGTTGTACCAATTCAGAATGACCCCACTCTAATACCAATTATAGGATTGAAAACAGTGCTAGAGGGGGGAGGGTGAATATCACTCATGACTTTTTCACATTTTTCATAAACTCGAGTGAAATTGTAGTGGAAAAGAAAGGAACAAGAAAAAAAATAAAGCTGACAAGTTTATTTTTTTACTTGGTTCACCGCCCAGCGACGGCTAGTCCAAGGTCCGCACATGTATGAGTGCTTTCGTTAGGCAATTCACTAATAAGCTCGGTGATTACAAATACTTTGAATGGATGAACAAATAACAATTATAAAACAATACCAACAACTTAGAGTAGTAGCTTGAACTTTGGTTGTCGGAGTAGTGTTTCGGTGTCGTAGAGAGCTTTTTGGAGTAGCGCGTGAGTACTGAAGTCGTAGAGAAAGGTTGTTCTAAACTATTGGTCGAGACCCTCTTTTATTGACCTATCCAGACGCATCAATCTCCTTTGAGGTGCCTCAATCCTGAGTCGATCTAATTTGATCCAAGTTAGCTACGTCTTATCCTCTTCCAAGTGCCTCAATCCTTTAGATGCACCTCGGTTGCTGACTTGGTGAGATCTGAGCGCAACATTATCTGGTTGAGTCTATCTTGTCCCAAGCGCCTCAATCCCTTTAAGGCGCCTGGTTATTGATGTGAGTTGACCAACCAGAGGATGTCACCTCATCATGCTGCACGCCGAGGTGATTGAGGTGCCTCAATCCCTTTGAGGCCCCTGAATAGGCTTAGGGCACCTGGATCACTTCCAAGCGCCTGAATCAGCTTTTCCAGGCTTAACTTATTTGCATCACAGAGTTAGCACAAGAATAATAAAGGTAATCATTTAAATAACTTTACAGTCTCAAGACTGTTCAATCCTGACTTTTGGGTTTTTAGTGAAACTCTAGGTTGAATTGACATCTACTATTCCCTCAACGGGGAACGTGTCCTCACCTATTCCTCTCAAGAGAGTATACCTGCTACAAAACATCCGATCCTTCGGACCCGTTTGGACTTTTGCTCAGCATCCGATCTTGACCTCTAGGACTTCTCGCTAGACGTCTGGTCCTCGATCCGTCTAGACTTCTGCTTGGTGTTCTCGACCCTCAGGGCTTCCCACCTAGTGTCCTCGACCCCTAGGA
>JBBUKS010000049.1:3018697-3036762 GCA_038050645.1 Hedychium gardnerianum | reverse complement strand
TCCCGCTTTTAAACGTGACCAAGTGTTCTTCTCTTTTCTTAAAATATGTATTAGCTAATATAAGGTCATATGCTATCACAAAATCCAATATAGTTTTTCCTTCTTCATTTCTCGTTCCAAACACATAACCTCCATGTACTATCTCGTATTCCTCATTTTTCACTCTGACATGCTCATTTAGATCGCCTCCTATAAAAATTATTTTATTTAGCAGAATATGTTGTAATACTTCATCTAGGTCGTCCAAAAAATCTTAATTTGATGGCTTCATCTAATTCTACTTAAGGTCTATATACGCTAATTGCGTTTACAGTTTCTTACGTCACTCTTATCTTGAGAGCTATAATTCTATCATCTTTTCTAACTATTTCTATAATTTCATCCTTTAACGAACTATCTACAACAATACCCACTTCATTTTTCTATGTGTCATAACTTAAAATTTGAATTCTCTATGATCTTTACCTTCCCACCTATCCATTTTATTTTTTGTATATATAAAATACTAATTTTTCTTTTAATCATCACATCTATTATCTCTATTGATTTATCAATAAGAGTTCCTATTTTCTATGTTTTAAATCTTAGACTATTAATTTTCTTATAATATTTATTCTTATCCAATCTATGATGTGAGAACTATTATCTATTTAACACTACACCCGAGTTCTCATGGAGATGTAGCGGTCCTTGTCGATCGATATGTTATAGTCAGATTTTGTAACGTGAACTCTTACCTATTTAGTACTACATCCGAATTTTTATGAAGATGTAATAATCTTTGTCGAGATATTATAATCGAATCCTACACTACATTCCTTATCGAAAATATTCTAATATTCTAATAATTTTATTTATTTATTTATTAAAAGTTATCATAATTTAATATTAACTGATAATTTAATATCCGGGTTTTGAATGGATCACGATTAATTCAATTGTCGACAAGTTGGTGTCGGGTTTAGAATCGATCACGATTAATTCAATTGTCGACAAGTTGGTATATGGTGTCAGATGCATGACTTGTTCTTTATGGAACGCAAATAAAAATATTGGAAGTTCTTATGCTAATTGAAATTCAGAGCCTCCTATAGTGGTGGCATAAAGGCGAAATATTCGCCCTCAATGTCTCTGTCAATTCGTTTCAGAATTAACACGGAAGAAATAAATCAAGAAAATTAATTTAAGACTATAAGCTATAGGTTATATCCATTGTGGACAAGATAATCTTTCATTCATGCTAGTGGATGAACTGTCAGTCCCAGAGAACCGTCCATAAAACTGAATCATCCATCTTTTTCATATTTTATTTCCAT
The DNA here is from genome assembly GCA_038050645.1 of Hedychium gardnerianum. Classification (NCBI taxonomy): domain Eukaryota; kingdom Viridiplantae; phylum Streptophyta; class Magnoliopsida; order Zingiberales; family Zingiberaceae; genus Hedychium; species Hedychium gardnerianum. The sequence goes on along the minus strand of JBBUKS010000049.1, from coordinate 3,035,446 downwards.
TTCTTTTATATATTGTTATACTCGGTAAAACATCAGATTGGAATTTTGAATTCTAATATTGTTATTACTTTACAATTTAACAAATAAAATTTTAAAATAAAAAGATTTTTTTCTAATTATTGCCTAAAACAGAGGTTTATGATAAAATCTTTTTTAAATTTTTGCTAAATTTAACCCTAAAACCGTAAGCTATTGCCCTTCCTCTTAGTTGAGGGCCCACCACTCCCTCCGTCTCAGAAAAGGCCGTGGTAGAATTTTCGGGTAGATTCATTAGCGCTGTCGAAGTGCATCTAAGGCAGCAACCAACGGCGATCCCTCACAACAACTGGGTCTAGTGAATCTTGACCGTCGATTGTTTTAGCGTGCTCGGGGATTTTAAAAAGGCGGAAGGCGACGACGAGATTTTGGGGGCTCGAGTTGTTGATTTCTTCACAGATCTTCGATCCATTGAGGTCTTCCTTCAAGAAGGAAAAAAAAAACGATTTTGATCCCGAAATCTCTGGTATTCCCTTGCAAAATTCGATCTTGCAGGAATGGGGTATACTAAGGATCAGTTACTTGCTCGCCTAGAGGTGCGTCTCTTAAGCGTCTTCGGTCGACGTATTTCTTATCGCATACTTTTTCTTCGATGCCATTGAATTTCTCGGTCAATTGTTTCTCTGTGATCTATCTGATGTATTTATGAGCTTGTTCTATCGAGAATAACATTTTCTCAAAACTACTGTGCTAGTTTTAAGTTAAAAAAACATTTTTTTTCTAAAAAAAAAGCAGGTACCGGAATATTTTTTTTTTTTTTTGGTTTCAGGGCATTAGCAATAGCAAGGACAGAAAGATGGATTTTGTTCGCTCATGATAGATTGTGTTGACCAATGTTTCATATGGATTGACTATTAAGACAAAGCATGAACGTTTACTCACTATTTTAATTAGGAAGGACGTTTATTATAAGTACAAATTCAGAAATATTACAAGTTGACATATATATTTTGTTTATGTTTGAAGTGTTTTTTCTCTTAGATTTAGTTTGAACCTCCGTGGGATTAGTTTCAGTCATGAAATCTAATACAAACACCATTTGTGTAATGTTAACTAATCATTTAGTTTCAATTTCCTCGCTACATTTTCATTATTGTGGTTTATATTTTCAAAGTGTTAGTAGTCACTTAGTCTTCTCATGCATAGGAACCTACTGGGTTGCACTGCACCTGCTTACGGATGCATAAGGATTGTTAAAGTCTAAGTCATATACAACTGCTATTGATTTAACTAAACAATACTTTTACAAATAGACAAATGAAAAACACATTTATATATTTCTTAGGTTAATATTTAAACTTTCTTTTTTAGAGTGTGTCAGCTAATTAGCATGCTTTGTTATGTTTTATATTTTTTTGGTGTTATATGAATCACATAGATTCGTATGCAAAATATTTAGTTGGAATTATGGATTGGAGTGGATGATTGATTTACTTTTTAAATGAAAGGTGGATCTTTTTTCATATTTATTACTTAGGTTGATTTTTTGACATATTATATAGCAAAAAAAAATTATAGATATATTTTTGACACATGTTATTCATTGTTGTGAATATTAATTTCTTACATATATAGTACATAGGTCTCAATTGAGCAAACACGACTTGATGCCAATGATAGATGACATCTGTGCTCGTATATGATCCACATATCACGCATGTTGTGCAATGACTCAACTTTTAGAACCTTTAAATTATCCTATAGGGATTCAATTACATGATTCATTTTAACTCAAGGATACAAAAAGTTGTGTATCATGATTTGGTTTGAAACAACTTATTTATTGAGCAGTTAATTTTACAAGTGTCACTGAAAGTGTGGGATTTAGTTTTGTACATCTATTATTATTTATTGAAACAAACTTTGGTCTTTTCTGTATTATAGATTCTAAACTCTCTCATTGTGTTCATCTACAGGAACTTCAGATAGACTTCATTGGCTATGATCATCCTCCTGTCCTCACTGTTGAGGCTCAGGTTAGTAATAATTGCTTCTTCACTATTTTTAAATAATTGTTTTCCTTATGATGAAATATGTCTTGTATCAACTATTTTCCCCTATAAACGTTTTTTATCTTGTTAGGCAAAGGAAGTGGGGCATTTGGGAGGTGCATTAAGTAAAAATTTGCTGTTAAAGGTAATACAAGTCGCAAAAATGGATTTTCTGTTGTGCAAAGTTTTTGTTTGTCAACAGTGGAAAACATTCGATCATGTTTATATGTCTAATAGTTAATTTTTTTTTAGGACAAGAAACAGAGGTTTTACCTTGTTTCTGCTCTTGCAGACACAAACGTTGACTTAAAAGGTATTGATGATAACTTAATGGTTTTCATATTATATGATTAAATATTTTTGTTGCATTCAGTATTGCTACTAGAATGATCAACTTGTCTAATTTCTGAGATTTTAAACATATGCAATTTATCAATTAGTTTTATCCCAAAGGCTTGGTCTGGGAAAAGGAGGTTTGCGGATGGCTCCTGAAGAAGCTTTGCAAGAATTACTTCAGGTTTCTTGTTTTATTATGTTTATTTTTTCAATAATTCCTTTTTACCGTGTATCATGACTACCTCTCTGTTCATGATGCCTTAATAATGACTATGTTGGATTATAGTTTCCTTTTCAAATAGTTTTACAGTTTGGTGCTAGCTAGTCTATCAACTACTTTGGTTTTCTCTCTTCTTTGACTTATAAAAACTTAGTATTGGTTCAAGATAAAACAGACTACTCTTGGCGATTTCATCTACTAGTGTTTATAAACCAGTCATAGTTACTACAAGCTATGCAAGAACGTACCAGGTTCGCTTACATGTACATTTCATTTGATGTTATTTAATTATGAATATGTCAGTGAATTAATATGGAGAGCATAAATGGATCTAAAAAAGTTGCATGTAATGGAAATTGTTAACCTTTTAACTTGAACTACTTTATTACAATCATTTACCATTTGTTGTCATCTTTGCCTTTTGCTTCATATCTAACCATGATCATGATTTGTCAGTGATTAAATAAAAGATGACTACAGACTATGGTAGTTTATGTTATCCTTCCTCTGTTTGTAACTTTTAACTAGTAGATTGAAAGAAATGTTGTAGTGGCCCTTTGTTTTGTCATCATTATTTGTATCATTTTATAATTATTAAAGAAATGTTTGATGAGGTTGTCTTCGTTGATTTATTTGCAATTCATCCGTTTGGGATGAATATGTTGATAAAATGCCCATCTTGAAGCCACATATGGAATATTATTTGGTTTGATTTCTACCAAATTTTTTTTTCCATACTGCTAGAAGGAAGCAATAAAAAAATTATGGATCTAGTCTATTATATTATATATCATGTTTCTGTAGTTAATATAACTTCTGGATTGCTTTTCAAGGTACCACTTGGATGCGTAACACCATTTGCATTAATTAATGACTCTGCAAGGTATTTACTCCTTAACTGTGTATGTTATGTTGTTTATATGAGAAGTTTTAGTGGATTTTTAACCTTTTATTTTCCTCTATATTTGTAATATATATTGTTGTGAAAAATGCATGTTATTTAAGTTTTCTCATTTTTCTAATTTTTTCTGGACTATTTTGCTCGCGTCTAGTTCGAGGTCAATTCTCCAAACACTGGACTTAATCTGATATGCTTAGTCTTTAACTAATGTCAGTGCAAAGTGTTACATAAAGTTAACATATTTGTTAGAAACTACAACAAACCTCCAATGTCTAGTGAGTCGAGCACAAATGTGCAAACTAGACATCCGGTGACGACCTGAGTGTTAGTATGTAACAAGAAACATCAGAATGAATGAAACAATGAAAACTACTTGCACACAAATGCAAAAATTATCCATTAAATTTCCTCCAACTAAATAAAACAATCCAAGAGCATAAGCCCCATCTTCTCAAGCAAGGACATAGGTCCTATAAGGATGCTGAGGGTGCATGCCCCAACCAAGGATGAAAATCTTAAAGAGTTTATGCTCCATTCTCCTGAACTAAAGTACCTGTTAAGTTGCCAAGTGCGCATGCCCCCAAACAAGGACAAAGTTCTGGTGTGTTGCTTCAAGATCTCAAAGGGCATATGCCCCAACCAATATGAAATTCCAAATGTTGTGTTCCCAACCCATGGGCAAATGGTTCTCCAGAGGGTTTATCCTCCAAACAAACTGAAAGATGTAGGGCACGTATACATGAACAAAGACAAATCAAAAGGAATTTATTCCTTCCATTTTGTCATACTCAATCTTATAATTTTTTTAGGATCATGCACTCTATTTCTCTAATCACGGTAACCCTATTCCCTCTACCTTTTCTACTTTTTCTTTTTGTTTTAGATGAGCATCCAAGAGATATCATTCTCTCTTGTTCTTCCTCATGACATTTACTTCTCTAGCTGATCAGAAACCCCCACTTCCCATTAGAACATTTTTCAAACTCAATGAATCTGATTGCCTCCTACTGGCAGGTGCTTTCTGGTCTCTTGTTGGATCTCAAGGAAGCAAGTTTATCAATCATCATTGTGATTCTCTAATTTCTGTTGAGAAGGATGCAGTGACTTCAACAATTCTAAACAAGATGCCTGACTATCCTTAACCCAACTTTCCCTTTTCTGCTCTATTTTTCAAATCAATGACAAATTTTTGCCTGTTAAAAAATTATATGACAAGAAAATGCTTTCTCAAGTATATTCTAGTGAAATTCTTTTTGCTGTAATCTTTCTTCTATTTGTTTAAGAGCTGGTGTTTTAATAGACTATTTATTTATTTTTCAAGTTGCGTCTCGTTGTTGCTCGATCAAGGATTCAAAGCTAAACAGTCCTGCTACTTCCACCCACTCACTAATGAAGTCACAATTTGTAAGTCAGAGGGTCTTTTCTGATTGCTTCCTTTTCCACCTGTTATTTTTTTCCTTTTAAACTTGTTTATTTGAAGTTTATTAAATCGTTAGGGCCTTTGCCAATTACATATTAATACTTGAGGATTGAGCTCAATAATCAGTTTGTTGCATCAACTCAGCAGTTTAAGAATCTGAAATATTCTTTCTCTTACATATATGCACATTTTATTTCTATTGCTACATCACACAAGAAACTTCAACTGTGAGAATTTTTTCCTGCATTCATTCTACTGCTAAAATAAAGTGACATGACATTCTCTGATGATGAATGTGGCCAGAATTATGTTTCTTAATCTTTGTAACTGAAAACTTTTCTGATTCAAGAACTATGGGCATGCTTCATTAATATAGTTATAAGTGATATTATTGTGAAAATCATTTTACTGGTGGCTCGTTGATCAAGCATGGTGAGGCTATATATGGCAATTATAAGAAAAAAATCATGATTAAAATTAAGTGCACAAAACAAATCAAGTTTGCATCATAAACCTCTGTAATTATGGTCAAATATATATTCAAATGTAGGACGACATGTTGGAGGATTCATCTAATTGAAGCAGTCTTTGCTTGAGTCTTAGAACATACCTTCTTTTGACATGCTTCCTGAATCCTGATCAATGTAGCAAACAAAATTTGTCAAACCTAATCTTCAACAATATAAACTTTGTTAAATTGACTTCAAGATGTATTTCCCATAGAAAAAAATAGTGTTGTAAATGGCGGTAGACAGTGGCGGGTGGTCAGTGACTGCCTATCATCTCAGCCGCCTAGGCGGTGCATATAAGATACAAATAAATATATAAATGTAACTAACAAGATAATTAATAAAAATTCATCACCATATTAATACTAAAAACTTACTATAAAATATATTAACTATAAATAAAAAAGTTGATCTATTTTTTTTTAAATATATATATATATTAAATTAACTGGATAATTTTATTAGGCTTTAATTAAGCATATTTAAATTATCTCAATCATAGCTAGGAGTTGATTAAAATTATTAATATAAAGTTTCAATTAAATCCTAAGTTCAAAAAAAAACCTATCTATGTTCGATTCGATTTGATGTTTCGGCATCGGCGTCAGACACGTCGTTGAACCCGAGCGGCACGTCCGAACGTGTCGCCTGAGCCCGACAACAAGATCGGACCCATCGCCTAGGGCCAACAATGAGTCCAGAAGTGTTGCCTGAGCCCGACGACAAGATCAAACCCGTCATGAGAGCCCATACATGTTGCCCAAGCCCCGCGACGGTCCCGAAAGTGTCACCCGAGCCCGGCGACAGGCCCGAAAGGGTCGCCCAAGCCCGGCGATGACAAGATATGGCAACAGGCGGCAGCGGCGATGGCGGCAAGCAACAGCAACGATGGTAGTAGCAGCGATTAGAGGCAGAAGGAGGTAGGTTTTTTAACCTAAGTTGACTTTGACGGCCGCTTAAACCACCGCCTTTCACAAATACGAAGCAATTGAGGTTCGTCTCACGCCTAGGCGGTGACTAGGAGGCCGCCTCAACCGCCATTTAGAACATTGTGTGTATCATAACTTAAAACCTGAATGTTATATCATCTTTCCTACTCATTTTGTCTCTTGTACACATGAAATATTAATTCTTCTCATAATCATCATATCTACTACCTTCATAGCTTTACCAGTGAACGTTCCTAGATTTCATATTTCAAATCTTAGACAATTAGTTTTCCTATAATGTTTATTCTTCTATGGTGTGATAACTCTTACATATTTAACACTACACAAGTTCTAATGGAGATGTAACGGTCCTTGCCAAAACATTCCCTACAATGCGAACTCTTGCATATTTAATACTACACCCGAGTTCTAATGAAGATGTAGCGATTCTTACTGAGACGTTACAGTCGAACTCTACAGTCGTTCCTTCCGGGGAACAACCTAATATTAGCAAATAGTTTGATGGATCCATTCATTGAATATTTGCATGAAAGTCCGCTAGTTGGCAACCTAACGCGCAACCCTTGCCTTTTTTCAACCCGTCCTTCAACAATAGGAAAAAAAACAAGATAAAGGAATGACACTACCATACTCGTCAAAACTTTTTGTCATCATTGATGCTTAGTTGTTCAAGATTAGTTCCACTAATTTTACCATTGTATGGTTTCTGTAAGAGCAAAAGGTAGGCCAATCTACCCCAAAATAACAAGGCACCTAGGGGGAAGTCCCTGGATCCTTAGGCAGGCCGAGATCGTCTCACTTACCCATGTGGGACTAAAGAAAGCAAGTTCTCTTTTTCTTATATGCTTAACAAAGGCCAATCCAATCTAAATGCCAAGGAAATTAGGTAGGGGCCTGGGCCCCTCAATACTTGAGCAGCATATCAATCAAAGCCTTATTTTAACAATGATGAAGAAAAGAGGGGGGGAAATAGTTTACAAGAGGGAATTGGTAAAGAAAATCATGACCCCAACAGAGAGTCTACTCGGTTAACAAGTTTAGAGAGATTAAATGCGTTGTTTTCATTGTATCTCTAAACTAGGAGCATTACATCATATGAATAGGACTCAAACACAACCCATATAACTTTCCAATGCAGGACAAAACCTATCCAATATATAATTATGACTTTAATAATACTTCATAACCTAATAAACCTAATAGTATTCATAATAAGTCCCAAATAAAATTGACCCTCTATCAAAAAGAAAAGATATGGTATAACTTCAAAAAGAATAAAAAAATGAATCACTACCAGCAACATTGCATCAGCCTCAAATCAACAAAATGAGATACTAGCAAGCTTTAGTTGCTTGTTCACTGTAAATCTTTGTTGACTAATTCCTAATTTCTAATTACTCTTCACTTTAAAACCTGAACCTTAGCCAGCAATTAACATATTTAAATGCTACTCAATAATTGAGAAAAGACCTTTTATCATTTAAGATGCTAGAATACAATTAAAATTAGGTATGACCAATCTAAATGATGATGGCTTTAATGTTCAATAGATAATTACTTTAAACTTTGGTACTCACCAAAACAAGTTGCTATGCTAATCAATTTGGAAACTTGGATCTATTATGAAATATTACATGAATCAAGGTTTCGAATATTTTACCTCAAAAGCAAATTATTATGTTATTCCAATTAGAAAGCTCATATTACTAGTCCAACAAAACTATCAAACTTGGTATAATAAATTAAATATCCAATAACTGAGTAATTGAACCTATTAACACCTATGATTATTCCTAATATATCTTTCACAACTCAAGATAGAGAACACATCTGGCTTGTTACATAAAATAGAAAGAGTGCATAACAAAAATGATTAAGATGCTTGATGAGGAGGAAGATGACACGATAATGAAGCGGCGACCTGAGTGACTTTGACAATGCAATGCTCTGGACTTAGTGATGATCATCAAGAAAAAATTTAAAATATAAAGTTGATGATCTACAAAACTTGATAATTAACATATCATTTCTTGACTCTCTTTCAAGATGAAGACACAGCAAGATTCTGAATTTTTTTTAGCATGAAATGACACCTTGTAAAAGGTTTCAGAGTAAAATAGATAGACCAGAGTTCCAAGATCTTCTTAGAGATGAGGAATTAATGGCAGGAGAGAGATACTGAGTAAAATTTGATGTTACTCCAGGTTCTTAGATGTCAGAGAGAAGTATAGGTTTTGAAATCTATATTTGAAGAGGACAAGGACTAATCCTGTAATCAACAAGCAGGTCAACAAAGGTGCTCAGGCTAACCGTGAGATCAGTGTTACAATATGTACTCTTGATAAGAGAGAAATGTCAAGAGGAGACAGAGTTTTCAATCATTTTACTTTGAGGTAGGGAGAAGTTGATGAGAGGCCGAGTAAAACTTGACATAAGTCTTAAGAGAACAGAGATAAAGGAGATACTCTTATTTAAAACCATGCACACTAGATGAATGAAAGATGTTAGCGGTACCTCAATTTGAGAAAAGAAACTAGAGATGAAGGCAAGAGCAATCTCCCTCTTCCCTTTGGTGAAGGACCTTACAAGATTGTGATTATCTTGTCAGGCTTCAAAAAACTTAATCATTTTCTATTTTTTTAGTATTGTTGCAGTGAGGATAGATGATGATGAGAGCCAAACCGCCAACACAAACCTAGCAGTATGAAAAGGCCATAAGAGGAGAATTGGTGTGATACTGCCATTGGAATCGGTGTTCACAAGTCATACGAGCTGATCTGTATGTCTGAAAGAATACAATCTTTGGATTAGGTTGCGAAAGAAAATATGGTCCTATTGTCTTTGGTTATGTTGGAGAAAATAAGATCTCATGAATGAGAAGCATGGTTGTTTGCATTTTGATAGTGAGGAAATAGATGTTTCTATTAAACATAGGATTTCTTTGGAGGGCGATGCAATGATGAGTGACATAGATGATCAATTCAATGAAGGGATAGGCTAGTGGTGGATGCAGGGAGAGAAAGAAAAACTAAGAAAAGAAAAGAAATTCAGTAGGGAGAGAAAAAGTCATGGGGATGGAGAAAAATCAGACTTGATGGTGAAGAGCAAGAAGGGCTCACTTTCACATGACATTCAGACCTTCCCTAAGGGGACTGAAGATAAAAACTCTAAGTCTAGGAAAGATACCGCACTGGTATTAGTTGAAAGAGAAAATATTGTATTGTTGTTCCTATTCCAAGATAACTTAGAATATACATAGAACTTTGGCATAATAACTAACAACTTTATATCCCCTGTGGAACTATACCTATGGCACTTATAATTGTAACTAATAGAACTTTTAACAATTGCAACATCTATCAAGAAAACACACAAAAAAAAAATAGGGATTTATTTACTGCTAGAGGAAAAAAACAGCTAGGCATGAAATTAAGTATAACCATACAATTTCGGTCTAATGATAAAACCTATATAACAAGAACACCGATTGATCAAAAGCATCCAACAAAGTTCATAGCGATGGAACCTACTATACCTTGCCAATTATAAAATTGAAAGGACCTTAATGAGCTAACTAGTAATCTAAATCACATACTTGTGCCCTTCAAATAACAAGGTAGTTTGCCTTTCATAAAAATCTATTGAACAATTAATCAATAAGCCATGTGTATCATCAATGGTGCATTTACCTCAGCGTTATCAAGTTTGTGCCAGTAAAATTTTGCCTTTTAAAGATATCAATAAAGTCAGGAAACAGAATCAGAACCTGTTGATTAATTGGAGCACCACCATAGGCAACAACAACCCTCACGCCAGTTTGATAAGAAAACTTTCTTGCTTCCTCGTGTATCTAGGAGAAACAACCATCAATTACTAAAGAAAATATAAAGTTAATCAATTAGGAGAAGAAATAACTGCCAAGAAAAACATGATTTTAGTCTCAAGTGAACATACTTGGATAGAGAGCTCTCGAGTAGGTGATAAAATCAAAGCAACAGGAAACACTGTCCTCGAGCCTCTTTGCCTTTGTGAAGGTGGTCCTCTTATGATCCCACAGATGATTGGGAAGCAGAAAGCAGCTGTCTTCCCAGACCCAGTCTGAGCACAGGCCATCAGGTCCCTACCAGCAACAGATATTGGGATTGCATGACGCTGGACTGGGGTTGGCTTCACATACTTGCACCTCTTAATGTTCTGATTCAATCCTTCCCCCAGATCAATCTCTGCGAATGTGTTAACGTGTGGGGGCACATTCTCACCACTAGTCTCAACTGGAATGTCCTCGTAGGCATCAAAATTGATGCCAGTGTTCTCCTGAACATCAAAAACATCTTTACTGGTTTCTTCCTCATCGGCAAATGGGTTCACCTCCGACTCCCTGCGGTCCCAACCTCCGCCTCTGGTGTTCCAACCACCGCCACCTCGGCCACCAACAAGACCAGACCTACCTAAATCACGGGAAGGAGTAGCACCCCAGCGGCTTCCTGTAGATGCTTGTGGAGGATAAGCAGAAGGCAATCTAGCGGCAGAAGGGCCGTTTCCGACCACAGGGGCCTCTGAAGCTTGCGGCCGGTTACGAAGATGAGGAGGAACGTAGGAGTTAGTTCGGCGAGGGGCAGTATCTGCTGCGCCCGCCGAGCTCTCGGCGTTCGCAACTGCATCAGCCCATGAAGCGCGCATGATTGAGAGGACAAACCAAACGAATAACTTGCACTATCAGATGACCAAGAGATCTAAGTAGAGCTACCGATCATCAACCCCGAATTGTGTTTGCCTGCCAAAAAATATTAAAAATCGTCCACCTTTCAGAGCATTGACGAAGATAACAAGGGGTAAAAAAAACAGATCTTTCGTAGAGGAAAAGAGGAACACGGACAACAAAATAGGAACTTTTTGCTCTCCTATCGGAGAAGGCGGTGGTAAGAATCGGGAGGGAGAGATACCTCGCTAGAAAACCGAGAGCGACAGGAGGCCACAAATGGCGAGATAGGAGGGACGGACCAGAAAAAAAGAAACCCTAATTAGCGGATTCAGGGCGTATTCGCGCGCGTATGTTTTGGAGACACGGGCAGGGTTACGTTACAATTTACATACAACCCGCGACCGACTGTATCAACGTAACATTAAATTACTTGTCTGCCCTCGTAACATTTCTTTTATTTTATTTATTTATTGATAATCTAAATATTGAAATCGAATAAATTTAAATTATAACTTATACTCGTTTAAAATTTTATCTTTAAAATATTCTTCTTTATTAAATTCAAATTTCGATCTATAAGTACTTTACTATTGCACGGTATCCATGAGGACTTTGTTTTTTAATTATTATTATTTTTTAAACATTACGTATTTAAATTTTTAATTTAATTAATTTGAAATAATCAATCTAATTCTATAAATATTTCTCATTAATTATTAAAATAAATTAAAAATTTATATATATAAATTTATTTTAATAATTAATGTTCTCAAATTTATTATTTATTTTTAAAAAATTATAATATATCACAATTAAATTTTGAATTTTAACATGCATTGAAAGATATTATTGATGAGGGAGACCGATGGATTGATCTATTTCAATCGCATCATATCTAGCACAAGCTCATAGCTCATGTTATTCTCAAAGTTATCCCATTTAAGCCTATATTTGTATGGCCCTGTAAGTTGCACTTATTGCACTTGGCCTGTGTTATAGTGAGGTCGAGCTCAAAACCATATGATCTATTTTTTCCTAATATAAATGATTACTTAATTATTAAAAATATTATAGATTAAAAATAAATAATCTTATTAAATTGTGCAAAATTATAAAGTGAATGCTTCTATAATCCAATTGTCGACGCATCACTAGCATACCAACCAAGTGAATGCTTCATAATGCCAAAAGGCAATTTAGACGATATGATTATAAAACGCCGAACTTATCTCATGCAATAACATAAACTACTAAATCACGATCACCGTGCCATTCTTACATAAATTGCCTTCAGATTGTCTCTCAAAACAAGATTAACTGTTGATTAATACATAAATATTAATATCAAGAAATCTAAAAATTAAATCATAATTAATAGATTGATTTTTATTTTTCTTCTTATATTAATTTTGGAATAATAATTATTCATGATTTATTTTTTTTATATTAATTTTAGGATAAATTTATAGAGGTATTGAGGACGAATATTTTATTTTTTTATCATCATAAATTACCTTCAGATATTATATATATATATATCAAATGCTTAATTAAGTCTGAGATAGGTGATCTAATTCTATATTTAATTTATCAAATAAATTTAAAAAATAAGTCAGCTCACGATCCAACACATCAGGATTTCGAATACCATATACATCCGATAAATACATTGCTAGAGAATCAAATCTTTAATATTGAAATTCAGTCGCCGCACTTCGGACATCTCGTCGTACCTGAGGGCACCACTAGGGTATATTCCACTTCTATGACGTTGCATGTTTAGTTTATCTTATGATTAAATGTCGCATGTTAAGTTTATCCCTAAAGAGAACTTACATTTGACTTTCATGAATATTAAATCGTATAGTGTACTTTTAAATTTATCAAATCATACACTTATTTCTCAAAATACCCCTTTGTTTATATACTCATCTAATCCACTAAAACGCATTTAAATCTCAAAAAATAAACTACATTTCATAGGGCTTTGAAATTATTATTTATCTCCTTTAAAAATAAAAAAAATTAAAAAAAAAACTCACGAGCTAAATAGGGTGTAAAATCGATATTGGAGAGCAAGATTATAATTAGGAGAATTTCAATAATGTATTGATCCTAATTTAGATTAAATTTGATAAGCTTAAATTTATCTAAATTTTAATCGAAACTCATTGATATTGTACGAGATTCATATTTAGAAATTTTAAACATAATTAAAGTCATGAGAGCCCTAGAGATACATTAGTATTGTTGTTGAGTGAACATGATACCTCTAAGTCAATTAGTGACTTTGTGATAAAATTATATAAGGTTGATTTTATAAAAAAAACTCACAACAAACTAAATAGGATATGAAACCAAGATTGAAGGGTATGATTATACTTAACAGAGTCTCAAAAATATATTGATTTTAGTTTGGATCAAATTTAATATCTAAGTTTGTCAGTGAATTTTAATTAAAATTCACTCATAAGTTGGTCAAAACTCACTGATGAACTTAGAATTAACAAATTCAATCTAAACTATGATCAATGCAGTCTTAGGGGTCTCATAGGTATAATTATGTCCTCGAATCTTGATTGCACACCTTGAAGAGGTTGTTATAAGTTTTTAAATTTTATATAACTTTGAATAAATTTGGCATAAAGCAATATTAGACTTAGGCACGTCATATCCAATCAATAACATATCAATGTGTTCTTGAGACTCAGAAAAAATTTAAATTATGGGCATTATACCCCATTAGTGATAAAACTCACTAATGAACTTAAAATTGTTAGATTCAATAAATAAAAAAAAACAATGCATTCCTAGTAATTCCTTGAGAGTAATCATGTCCTTGCCCTTCAACCTTGGTTTCACACCCTAAATAAATTATTGTGAATTTATAAAATGTATACGGTCTGGAGTAAAATTGACACAACCTATCATATTCACTCAATAACATTAATATGTTCTTGGGACTATCCTTATTTAACCATGTTGAAACTTTCAAATTTTGAACATTTGTATATCCAATAATAAATTTTGATCAAAACTTATTAATGGACTTAGGTTTATCAAACTCAATTTAAACCATGGTCAATGCATTTTTACGAATCTCCTTAGTGTAACCATGTCCTCTAACTTTTGTTTCACACTCTGGATAGATTGTTATAAGTTTCTAAAATCCATATAACCTTGAGTAAATTTCGCACAAACTCATTGTTGGGCTTAAGTTTATCATATTCACTCAACAATAATACTAATGTATTGTTGGGACTCCTCTAACTCTAATCTGTAGGATCGTAGGAGACGAGAGAGGAGGATGAATCTCGTTCATTTGAAATCTTTTATTTTCATCTTCGTAAAACTAAATCAAAGTAAATTAGTAGCGGAAAATAAAAACAAGAACACGATTGATTTTACTTTGTTCGTAGTCCAGCGACTACTACTCCAAGGCCCACGATCCTTGACCGCTTTCGATGAGCAATCCACTATAGTTCTTCTCTCCGAAGTCTTTCAGAGAAGAAGTAAACTCGTACAGAATATGAAAGATGATAGTAACAATCTACTATCACCTTAGAATGTAAATGCAAGTACAAACTAATATATTGACAGTGAATATATGAGATGAAGCATAGGTTGTCTTCGGCTCAAACCTCCCAGCGTCGTAATAGATGAAACTTGCACAAGTAATAGTAGTAGAGACGAGATGTAGCACTGTGAGAATTGATGATTGGCTCGGACCTCGAGGCCTTCTTTTATATGCATCATTCGGTCAACTGAAACCACGTTCCGTCGACTGAACCTATCCGTCGATGGAACCTCCTATCCATCGACTGAACTCTGCGCCTTTTCTTGTTTGATCTGATCTGATTAGTTCGATCCCATGATTTTCGTTGTTCGGTAGACTAATCCACGTTATCCGTCGACGAAACCTCTGAATTTCCTTTCCCGCGTGATTCAATCTAATCGACTGTCATTACCTTTTATGGATCGGTCGATGGATCACTTTGATTCATTGACTGAATAGTCTGTTTACCATGTTTGTTGAACTTCGATCTAATCTCTACCACGCTAGCCCGATCGGTCGACTGAACATTTTTTCAATCGATTGAACCCTCGGTCAACCCAGAACTTTATTTATTTGCAAAATAATAGTAGTATTGCAAAACAGAGTTAGATAGTAGATAGTAAAGATTTATGAGTATGACAGTTAGAATTGTCTTAATCTCAACTTAGAAACCTCCGTTAGTTTCTTTAGTTCGATCCATGCCTAAGATTTGTCTCTACTAGAACACGGCCTCACTGCACTCCCTTCAAGAGTTTACCTCAACTCAATTGTCAAACATCGGGTCCTCCAGACCTGTTAGACTTTAACCGCTCATCATCGAATCGCGCCAGGGCTTCCTCTTAATTCGATATTGGGTCTTCTTTGACTTATTGAATCCATCTTGCTAGATGTCAAGTCCATTTGACTCATCTGGACTTTATGCCTAGTTTTCACGATCTGCTGAGACTTTCATTGCTTAGTATCACGTCCAACTGACCTATTAGGATTTTCTTTCATTGCTTAACATCAGGTCCAACTGATCTACTAGGACTTTCCAAATTGAGCATCTTGCACACTTGATCAATCCATCAGATAATAACATGACTTAACTTGAACTTTTGACGACATCAAAATATATGTTCGATTCTGATGCATTCTGTACCAATAATCTCTCATTTTTTGATATTTGTCAACCCGATTCAAAGTTAAATTAAATATAATTGAAAATAACTTCCCCTTAAGTTAAACTCTCCTACTAAATTTAACATTTCTGAGTTGATAAAAACTTTCTTAACTTCTGATCTCATCTCTTCCCCATTACACACATCAAAGTGGGATAATTGCAACAAATTTATTAAAATTGATTAATTTATTCAATTGATTAAATTAATAAAATTAAAATTAATTAATTTCATTTTAAATTGGTTAAATAAAAATTGTTTAAATTAATTATTAAATGTTTAAATTAATTTAGAATTGAATTAAGATTTGTTATTTAATTGTTAATTTAGGATTAATTAATTAAGATTAATTGTTAATTTAGGATTAATTAAATTGATTAATTAATTTAGGAATAATTAAATTAAGATTGATTAATTAATTATTAGGTTATGATTAAATAATTTAGCATTAATTAAATTAAGATTGATTAATTAATTATATCTTGATTATAAATAAAAAATATTTAAATTCATTTTGATTAAATTAAAATTGTTTAAGTTAATTAATTTTGAATTAAATTAATAATGTTTAAATTAATTAATTGTTTTAAGTTAATTAACTTTGAATTAAATGAATTAGAATTAATTATTACGGATAAACTTATATTGAATTAATTATGTTACAAATCAATTTCAGATTAATTATTATTTTTGAATTATTATTTCGATTAAGTTAAAATTAATTAATTCAAGTCAAGATTGAATTTAATTAGCTATTGGTTAATCAATTAATTAAATTCGAATTAATTAAATTATTCGGATTAAAGTTAAATAAGTTAACATTTATGAATTTAAGTTAATTAATTAAGTTAAACTTTAGTTAATAACTATTTAAGTTAACTTATTAAATTGATTAGGTTGATTGATTAAATTAAAATTGATTATTTCTGATTTTAAACTGTTTTATTGAATTAATTATGTTACAAATT
>JBBUKS010000049.1:2985717-3004512 GCA_038050645.1 Hedychium gardnerianum | reverse complement strand
CTAAGTTCCTGCACACTTAGACACAAGGATCAAATACCATAGGACCTAACCTAACTCGGTTGATCACATCAAAACTATCCCAGAGTACTTACAGAACCTCACTGAAAAGAGGCAATTGCAGCTGAGATAAATTTTATCTTGCAACATCACACTTGGAAGTTGGTGGATCTTCCTCCAGGAAATAAATCACTAGGTTGCAAGTGAATTTTCAAGAAGAAGTTGAAAGCAGATTACACGATTGATAAGTACAAAGTTAGATTGGTCCTCAAAGGTTACTGACAACGCGAATGCCTTGATTATTTTGATACATATTCTCCAGTATCGAGAATAACTTCTATTAGAATCCTGTTGACAATCGCCGCTCTAAGGAAGTTGGATATACATTAGATGGATGTAAAGACTGTCTTTCTAAACGAAGATTTAGAAGAGAAAATCTACATGGAGCAACATGATGGGATTTTTGTAGGAGGGCAGAAAAACAAGATTTGTGGATTAGTCAAAGTCTCTATACAACTTGAAACAAGCTCTAAAGCAGTGACATGCAAAGTTTGATGCGACCATGAAGGAATGTGGATTCATAATCAATGAATATGACAAATGTGTCTATATGAAATATACAGAGCATGACTATATCATCTTATGCTTTTATGTAGATAACATACTTATCATTGTGAGTAATCATAAAATAATCAAATCCATAAAAGTTATGTTGAACTCAAGATTTGACATGCAAGACATGGGTCTAGCTGATGTAATTCTATAAATGCAAATTCATAGAACATCAGAAGGACTTGTTATGAGTTAGTCTCATTACTTGGACAAAATTCTTGAGAGATTCAACAAAGATTATATTGCGCTGGCACGAATGCCAATAGATATGAGTCTACATCTATCAAAGAATCACAAGGCAAGTATCTCTCAAGTAGAATACTCACGAGTGATTGAAAGTTTGATATACCTAATGAGTTGTACACGACCAGACTTAGCCTACGCAGTTAGTAAATTGAGTAGGTACACGAGTAATTCCAGTGTTGAGCACTGGAAAGGGACAACCTGAGTATTGCAGTATTTACGGTATACTCGTGGCTATGACCTGTACTATACCAAACATCCTGTCGTGATCGAAGAATACAATGATGTCAACTAGATATCTAATATGAATGACTCTAAGTCTACAAGTAGATATGTCTTCACTATGAGGGTGTAGTCATTTCCTGAAAATCTTCTAAGCAAACCATAATACCAGATCCACGATGAAATCTGAATTTTTAGCTCTTGACAAATGTGGTAAAGAGGCTGAATAGTTATAATAATTCTTAGAAGATATTCCAAGATGGTCGAAACATATGTCAACAATATGCGTACATTGCGATAGTCAATCAGCAATTGGCCGGGCACATAACCACCTGTATAATGGGAAGTTTAGACATATACGTCATAGACATAATACCATTAGACAATTACTCTCAACATGAATTATCACTGTTGACTATATACAGTCAAAGAATAACTTAGCAGATACATTAACTAAAGGATTGAACAGAGAGTTAGTTGTAAGTTCCTCTAAGAGAATGGGCTTGATGTCATTGTCAGCGATCAGTGGAGTGGATACCTAACCTATGCTGACTAGAGATCCCAAGAACTAAGTTCAAAGGGACAATCAATTTGCACTGACTAGACACACTGTGGGGGATAACCCAATGAAACAGTGATCGAACCAGAGTAAGTCGATGAACTTTTAATGATCAAGAAGAGTATATGACTACTCTTGAGAGATCACCTATGTAATACAGAAGTCGGGCCGTTTCGAAAAGAATTGAAAGTATAATTCTTAGCGCTTCTCACAGAACCAGGTGTGAGTCATGGCCAAGAACGACCATACTAATGAGACCTGAGCTATATCAGGAAGAGTCATGGATAAGATCTGTCAATGCTTACACCAACGACCGAACAGTTAAAAGACATCGCGTCTATTGATCAGCCAGTGAGCAAATAAATTTTACAAGGAAAAGTTCAAAGGGTTACACCTATCTATCCTATACTCAACTCAACTGTCGAAGGCTATCAAAAATCCTGATTTCCATTGTGGGGGATTGTTGGAAAAATGTGAATGGACACGTGACTTGGGAGGTTTTAGTCTCATAGCGAAAGAGAGATTTTACGACTGATTTAGAGCAAACAGGGTAAGAATCTAAGACCTGAATTGCACTAACTCAAGGATTCTTTTATAAACCCAATTGCTCGGGAAAATTCTGTCAGGGAATGATGTGTCCGCGTAAATTAGTTAGGAATTGTCACCATCTTTCGGATGCTCAAGCACACGGCATTACCACATGTATGGTTTGTTGAGCAAGCCAAACGTTGCTTCTTGATCCAGCAAAGCTGGGCCTGTTGAGAGCATGCCACGCCACGGAGGCAACTTGCTAATCAAGTAAAGCCTTTACTTGCTTATCAAGTTGTAAGTAAAGCCTTTACTTGCTTATCAAGTTGTAAGTAAAGCCTTTACTTGCTTTGCAATTCTATTCTCTGATGTAAGTAGTAGATGAGCAAAGCAAGAGTAGAAGAGTAAGAGTGAGACTGTGAGCACTTAGTTAAATCCCCTCTTTAGTTTTAAAGTTGTGCACTTGGACAGTTGACAAGTTTCTTTCTTTACTACCTTCACGTTTTTCTATCAGTAGAACGTGATAATTTTCGGATATCGTCATGACAATTAGTATTCGGTTGAGTTCGTAGTCCTACCATTTTATCTTAGGAAATAGACATTCATACAAATCTCTAAGCACCGTTAAAGGAGATGAATCTATTTTAAAAAGACTATACTCTATAAAACTTGACATCCACTCAACGTCACTCGGCATCACTTGATGTCACTCGGGAACGTGATAGTTTTCGAGTATCAGCTCAGATCGCCATGACAACCAGTATTCGGTTGAACTCGTTGTCCTGCCGTTTTATTCTGGAAAATAGGCGTCCATAAAAACCTCTGAGCACCGTTGGAAGGAACGAATCTGTTTTAAAAAGACTGCACTTTGCAAGACTCGACATCCACTCGACATCACTCGATGTCACTCGGCGTCACTCGATATCACTCGGCGTCACTCGACAGTATTTCAGCGTCACTCGACAGCATCTCGACGACGCTCGGCTGACTTGGTGTCTGCTCAAGAAACATCACCAACGCTGCTTTCATTCGGGTCGGGAAAGCCCCTTGGCTCCTTGCCGACTCTTGACAGACATAGGAGGTGACTCGGAGAAAGGATCTCCGTTCAGACGCAACTTGAGTCGCTCGGACAAACTTGCCGCTCTGCTTAAGACAGCCGATAGCTTGAGATTATCTGCTCAAGCCGCTTGACAAATAAATCAGACTCGACAGATCTCGAATCGGAAAGATTCCCCCAACGACCCCTAACATTAACAACATTCAAAACTCAAGCCAATGGCATGAACTCAAACTGGTGTCAAATCAGAGAAAGAAGATATCTCCCGGGGTGTTCTTTCATCACAACTTGAAATGTTAGCATGATGCACCCACAAGAATAAAGAGATGAAATCAAAATGAGTAAACCAATCTAACACATTAGCATCAGGGATCTTTATCAATGTTTACCCCGTCTTCTTCGTCATCCAAGCAAAGTATCAAATACTAATAACTAAGCGTATCGACACGCTATTACGAAGGAATGGCTAAAGATCCAGTGAATTGATGTAATTGAATGTGCCAGCATTCTGCATCGGCGGGCTCCTCAGATCACCTGATGATTCACTCAAGGCATCCCTTGAAGGCAGGTTGCTGGGGTTAGCTATGGCACCTGAGACAAAGTTTAGGCCAGGAACAACCTCGGAAGCATTGGCTTGTTTTGATTCATCTGTTCCAATAGGTATAAATCTCCCCACAACTACCTGCATAAAAGAGTTGAGCCAGTGATGACCATAACTTTCATTGTAAATGTTTCTTATAAAAGATGAACTGTGTTTGTTTGTTTCTTATACTTTCCCATTAGTATGAACTGAGTGTTGAAAGTTTAATAACCAAGAAATTGATATGAAGAATTTGTTTACAATGCTTTAACAGACCTGAACTGGTGATGCTGCTAGTAAAAACCATGCTAATCCACCACCTAAAACACACCCATTTTTATCAGCCAATGAGATCGTCAATCCACTCACTTGTCTCTGCTGCTCAGTGTTATCCGGGAGAGGGAGCTGAAATGTGCCTGACAGTGACAAGATCTCAAACAGACCCTAAACACAGAAACACACAAGAACATGTATTATAAATACAACCTGAGCTACTCTCCAGTTTATGAATCCAGTCTAGGTTTCCAAATGTAAGCAACAAAGATGACTGAGATACCATTCAGAAGGATTGATGATTGGTGCAGGCAATTCAATAAGATTAACCAATAGAGAAAATGAGGAAACCACTTAAAACAAAATTCTCAACAGTTTGTCCACAAACCTGGTAACCTACAATAGCACCACCAGTTATTGCAGGTTGGAAAATCTTCACTTCAGATACAACACCACTTGCTGAAAGAATGCAGAGAGAGTGTGGTCCTTGCTGAAAAAATGACACAATTCCTGAAACTACATCCTGCAACCAGATATTTAGTCATTGATAGCAGATAAATGCATTGTTTGTGAAACTTAAAAAATCAAAGAGTTGCTTACAAATCATCTTATTAGTTTTAGCATTAATTGCTACAATAATTATAACTGAGCATCCTCAGTATAGAAAATGACCTCAATATGAACAAAATGTTGTTACTTACCTCTCCTGCTGGTACTGTAATAAAATGAACATGAAGTTTCATTCTTGATGATCCTGTCAATCGTATGTCAAATTTCAGAGAGGTGAGGAGACAAAAGAAAAGTACTTTCAACATGTTCTTTTTCCTAAAAAAAGATCAAATTACTGGAATCTACAGCAAGAGATGTTAGTATTTACAGCATATGCAACAATCCCAAATATGAAGAGAAAACTACAGATTAGAATACAGTTTATCTCTAGACATTAAAACTAATACAAAATTCTAGCACAAACATTCTCTCAGAAAAACATATGGTTTGCTAAACATATCTTGGTTATCTCAGAACTAAACTCTCACTGCAAACATGTCTTCTGTCGTTAATAGAGTAAACTTCCCCTATAGAGTAAACATCAAGCATCCATGTCAAGCAAGAAAAGAGCAAATGCAACCAACAAAACTTCCCCTATAAAATTAACAACTTTGCTTCAAGAAAAGAGCAAAAAGTAATCAACACGATTAACAAGAGCTTAACTCCACAAAAGCATGCATGTGGATCCACTGCCTCATGAAAGCTGCTAATAACTGACGAAAACAAAAAAGATCTACCTTGAGCATTCGTTTGCTGCTTCTTGCCGGAACCGAGTGGACGGCCCCGTTTCTTTGGAGCATCGGCTGAGCCTGAAGGTGCTGCATTGCTAACTCCAGAAAAAGACATTGAAGCAGTTGGTTGTGAAAGGGACAAGAGAGTGCCATCGGGTCCATACTTCTTGGGTCGCCCTCGCTTTCGCTTAGCTGGTTCTCCTGGGATCATGTTCTGGCTATTGGATGCTTGAGCTGTGAAGCCATCATCAAGTACCCCGGGGAGTCCTCCACCACCATCTCCTTGATGATAAGGTGATGGCTGAGGATGAGCAGCAGATGAACTGGTTAGCGTCGTAGAGAATAGTTGGCCATCGACTGTGTAGGCTGCTAATGGCATGCTATGCATCGCCGGGTGCCCTAACATCGGATTCCTCTCCATTGAGTTCAAAACGAATTAGCTAACAGAATAAGAACTCTTCTGCTATACTCGCAACGTTCGATGATTCAATTAGCGTTTGCCAGCCTCTTGATAATTATAACCTCCAAGAACTGCAGCAGAGAAACGTTTCTCGATCTGAGGAGGTATGTTTCACTGTGAAAAACCCTCCTCCACCAAGAGCTCAAAAACTGCAGCAGAGCAAAGAATCAAGCTGTAAAAATAAAATAAAATAAAATTCTACCAAACTGCAACAAGGAATACCACGATAATGGGGAAAATACACACACATATATGTATTTTTTTTTAAAAAACCCTAATGCTAATTCCACATCGAAAAGGGAAAGAAAAAGTAAAAGAGAAGGAATCAAGACCAGGTACACGAACCAGAGAGATTTCTGCGCTCCAATCGCCAGATCAACATGGAGAAGCCCCTTTTCCATCACAAATATTGCTGGAAATCGTAATTTTTACCGACGATTTCGGGATGAACGACGAAAAATCAGAGAGATTTTCACGGGGGATATGAGGAGGATTAGATCGCGCGGAGCTAAAGCCCTGTTCGAATGGTTAACAGTCTTATAATAAAAAAAAAGCGCCGAAATTAAGCACATTAATTTATCAATTAAACCTAATTGTGATCCTTAACTGCCATTTTAGATTTATTTGATTAAAATATAACAAGTGTTATATTTTTTATTTTTCAAATATTAATTAAAATTATAACTTCTAGTGTTTTTTTTTAAAAGATAATTTAGATATTCACGATTAATTCATCCGACTATATTTAATTTCATAAAATAATTTTATCTGTCATCAAAAAATTTCTTTAATTAAAATATATGAGTATAGTCATTTAATAGGATCCTTTATTAAAGGCTAATCGATTCACAAAATTTCTAAATCTTCCAAAAGAATAGATTATATTAAATTTATTATATATAATCTTACTCTATATTATAAAAAAATAATTTTAGAGCAAATTTTTATCGTAAATTTTCGACCGTAAAAATTAGTAAAAATTATTTTTATCGTGCATTTTGGAAACTCAATTAGGACGAGCAAATTTTTATCGTAGATTTTCGACAGTAGAAATTAGTTATTGGGCAAATTACCGTAAGTATTTCGAATTTATTTGATGAATAAATCAATCAAGAAATTGCTCTTCCCGAATTAGTCAGGTCGGTAGAAATCTGAATACTTGGATTAACAATAATAATAATAGGCTATTTTTAACATTCAAACCCATGATCGCACGATCATATGGCAATATTTGCGTCAAAAGTCTCTTTCTAATAGGGTCCTCTATTAAGTGGTATGTTTTAATTTTAATGAGATTATTAATTTTTTTAACATTGATTTTAATGTGAGATTATTCGAAGTTCGAACGGTGTCGAAATGAGTTTATTGGACAAGGCGCAATCAGAGCTCAGGCAACTAATTCATCAGGAATTTTTAGAAAATGAAATTTGAATAAAAGACAAAGATATATTAAAAAATTATATATATATTTTTTAAAAAAACTATTTTTATTATTTTTATATTTTCTAATCTGATTTGACACCTATTTTTAATCTGATTTTACTAGCTCTAAATGTATCGATAGCACATATAACCGACATAGAACAAATGAGATTTCAGTTTTGTATTCATCGATAGAAAAGAAATTCTACTTCAGATTCACATTTATCAAAGACTTGCGGATATGATCAATAACTTTGATCTCAATAGGCTAAAATCACAACGTTAAAATTGTTTCTTAGGTTCACAAGAGGAGATATAGAAAAACAATACAAAAAGGATTGATAACTTATTGGAAAGTAGAACACGCACACACTAACAATGACATCTTAGAGGGATTGCTTTGGCTCTTGAATATCAAAAGGAAAGAAAAACAAAAAAAATCACTGGACCAACCAAAGCCATGGCGAACCTACAAAATTATTTGGCTAGAATGGTTTCCTTTTCATTATCAGCCACAAAAAATTTCGGTTTGCTGGGATAAACAAAGATTGTTGTTGCTGTAACAGATGGGTTCAATGCAGCTGAGTACCTTAGGGAAGTGATTGTTGCCCGTGGCAGCTGCTGTGAACCTGAACACAAAGGCACAAGTTTATAACTCATCACATACTCCGTTTTCGGGAGGATGAAGCCAGCATTATCATGAGGTCCACAGAATACAAAACTTTGAGTATCGCCAAGGGAATATTTGATCTCCTGGAGTAGGTTAGTCTGGTTGCTCACTTTTATGTAGAATAAGAAAGGAATTCCTAGGATGGCATGAGGAGGGAACTCTAGACTTACTACCAGTGGTGATTGTTCGACAATAACGGAGGGCAACTTGTGCTCCGTCACTGCACCAGAATCTTCAGAATCACCAAGTGTCAAGTCTCTCTTCCAGTTCAGGCAAACTGAACCGAGCTCAAGGTTTGGAGAGTCCATCTTTGGTCTGACAGAAAAGACTCCTTTGAATTCTTCGCCGGGAACAAGAAGGGAGTCATCAGCAGAAACTCCACCAACATGCTGAATGGAGTAGGGCGTTTCATTCTCGTCGCTGTTGGACTGAATCATCATGGATTTTACACGTAAAGGAACCTCGCTGGAGTTTCGAGCAGTCACTATGAGGATGCTTGTCTCGTTGAGTGGAAGATAGACATTTTGATCGGCACCAGGCAATGATTTGACTTTGGAGAGCAAAAGGGGTTCTCGGCGAAATGGCATCATGAAAGTGTGAGTTATGCTGATCGGGATCTTCCCTTCAATCTGTAGGCTTCGATGGACATTAACTCTCGCAGCTTCTGCGGAGTTTGGAGAGTAACCAAGTGAAGCATAAAGCATCACTGACTTGGGTTTGTGCCATTTGATTTCTAGCTTACAGTACCATTTGTCTCCTACTCTTAAATCTGGTACAGATACCACTCCAAAAGACTGCTGAATTTTCTTAATTTTATCAGAATGGATTTGAAATTCATCATCACCACGCATCCTTGAGATGCTGATAAGTTCCACGTGATGATTACCGGATGAAAATGGATCTGTCTCTCTTGGACTCATCAAAAGCCCACCTCCTCTTGCATCCACAAGGTTGATTTTCAGCTCACCAGAATAGACTTCATGTCCCCTGGGTATAACCGTGAGAGGAACCACGAAACTTTCTCCAACTAAAGCAGGACTAGAGGCATTTAAAATAAGATCAACTTCAGGATCTGGCTCCTCCACCTGGATAACCTTTTGACCAGAAAAGGCAAGGACAGGATCTTTCGTCGGGAAAGTCTGAACCATGTCCTCAAACTTCCAGAAGGGCAAATCTTCCATTGATGCAGGACTTTCAGCTTGGCAGCAAATCTTGAATGATTTACCTATTCTAGCTGTGACTGACGAGCACTCGAGCTTACCACTCTGATCTGCATTCACAAGTGAAAATCAAAGGAAAAAATAATCAGCTGTCACTCATAGGAACGTCTGTCCAGGTGATAGGTGCAGTTACTGCAGTAAGGTGGTTGTTAATGGATGGGACAATCAAACTAGATATTGAAAATAATAAAGGTATAATAAGTAATAGCTGGAACTTGTTGACAGGAAACAAAACTTACATGCCTACCTGATTTGACTTCATATGTCAACCGCAGCCACTTGTTGGTGGGCAATACAATTGATGGAGCAGTTTCTATTCGAACATCTTGGTCGTCACCATTTGATCTCGCTGCAGAAATATCTTCAGCGGCATTGATGATTATGAAGTTGCATTTTGGTTGGTTGAACTCAATTTCCAACCCATCAACCTCAATGGAACAAGGAAGTTGTGATACAAGTGACAAAGTGATCATTACAGGTGAACCTGGCTTAACAGATTGATCATGGAAAGCAACAGATACAAGCAATACCATTCTCAAAGGACTTATGATATCAACATCAATACGGACAAGCTGCTCTTTTGTAACAGCAATACTGCAGCCTCTATCTGTTCGTGACACTATCTCTTCCCCCTTCACAAGCCTGAGAACTTCACTTTGCAATGCTTCTCTTCTTGATTGGCTAGGTAGACCTGCAGGGCCATACTCCCTTTTGCTATCAGGGATTTCCTGATCACCATTAGAAAATATTGGCAAAGAAGCCATTTCTAGAGAATATTCAATGAAATCTTTTGCTGAATCTAGTCTGATAGAACATTCTCGCAAATATCCCAAGCTTTCCCAAAGTAGAGTAACCCAACCCTCTTGACGATAAAGGCTAGAAACACTGTCAAAAAGCTTTTTTGCATCAGTGAAGTCCTCAGCAAAAAAATATTCTTTAGCCATTCTATTACTGCATAGAGAAGCTAATCTTGGAGCTTTTAAGTTGGTAAATGATTCACAAGCTTTTCTGAACAGGGCAATGATCTCATATGAATCTTGAAATCTTTGAGCCTCTGATAGGGCATATTGTACATATTCAGCATCTGAAAGACTGCACACAGTAATAGCCACAGACACAGTAAGTACCATTAGAAACTAGTATTGACTTTAGAGCAGCACAATGTACTTACGGAAGAACTTCAATCATATCTCCTTGCTCAACTAAACGGGCAGATTGACCTATGAATACTGAAGGCATTACAGATTCTGGCACCTTTCCAGCAGTACTGGAAAATTCAGAGTCCTTGGTGGACAACAAGTTATCTAGACAATATCTTTTCTCCCTCAGATAATTTGCTGCCAACTTGTGGATTGAAGTAAGAATATTAGACGAGAATGCGACAAAATAAATAAGCAATAATTGCATGGCATTTTATTCAAAATGGTATAAGTACCTGATAGTAATAAGCTGGTTGAATTTCCCATTCAGTCAAAGAACTTTCCGGTGTGCCAAAGTGAGAAGAGAGGGTGCTTGGTATAGCAGCAGAGCTTGTCTCCAACAACTCAGCAAATACAAGGAACTGCCGGCTCAACCAATCCCAATGAAGAAAAGAGACTTCGTCTAAACCCACAAGATGTTTATAACTGTTGAAATGTCTATTGAACCAAGCAATTGCATCTTCAACTTTTCCTCCATGAAGTAACAAAGTTGATATCTTGAAAAACAATTGTTCAGCCACAGCTCTTATCTCAACCAGGCGTTGTACTGGTGGCAACCTGGTAGAGGTCGCAATCATCTGAATATTCGAGAGTGAAAAATAAACAATAAGACCAACAAAAGGAGACACCTTTTCTTAGACATGTTAGTACCTACATTAGTTCACAGTTATTTCATTTCTACCATAAAACATAGGTATGCATAGACATTATCCAAACTGCTGATCAACAAGTTAACTACATTTGATGCTTAATGGTAGAAGGTATATTTGAATTTAGACAATTTTGCGAAGAAAATACATAGAATAAATGCTTAACGATAAAAAAATATACAAAATTTCTCTATTGCCTATATGACAACTATGTTGCTTCTCGTAGATGTTATCTCAAACAACATAGTGACATGTTATAGAGATGCAATAATTTGCATCATGCATAATTGTATAAAGCACTTTACTACTAAGCCAATGTGTAGGAGATGAGGCACGGACATCACAATCTCGTTCAAAGACTGGAACTTTTAATATGGTAGATTATTATGTTATCTGGCAAAAAATCAGACCTATCATTATTGAAACATTATCAGACCTTTGCTCACAACTGTTTACTAGGAATGGCAATAAGTTTTTTGAAGTTAATGTCCACCATCAACACAGCACCATGAATTATACATAAAGAGAAATTACCTCTCGTAATGCACGGTAGGTTTCTTCATAAAACCTTAGTGCTTCTGCCCAATCTCTTCTGAACTCAGCAAAAACTGCGACCTAATCTTGACAAAGAAAACTTGTATTAGTTCATTTTCCTCCAACGTCTCAATTTGCTATGAGCTTAAAACAAATATTGGTATATCAATAAACACAAGTGACATATTGCTTTTATAAGAAGCAAGTTCTTCTTTGTACTTCGCTAGCTAGTCTTGTATCTGTCTATAATTTCCAATAGCAAAACTAGACAAATCATTGCCTTCATAAGGTCTTTCATTATGCTAATGATCTCACTATGTTCGTGCCAGAGTAAAGCAAGTATTTGTATGTAAAATCATCAGCACAATAATAGAAGTTCCATAAATGTTGATTGAATGAGATAGATGGATCTATCAGTTGTAAAGCCTAGTTGTTGGATGAGAATTAAGTGCTTCTGGGTTATCATTGTTATTTTATTTTTCAGAATCTTCACATTTCACAAAAAAACAATACTAAATACTATTTATTTGTCAAAAAAGATAATCAGAAGATTTAATCATCCACATGACCAAGCATAGAAAGTTAAGCCCTTGCCTTAAAGCAGTAGCGGATATTCAACTCAACAGAGCTAAAGGACCTTTTCTCTATGCGTATTCTTATCTTCCGTCCTTCCTCTCGATAATATGTATTACATAGCTCAGCCAAGGTACTTGAAAGTCTGCATAGAATTGATAGAAAATTATCGTCAAGGAGTTAATTTCACCACATCATAACCTAAACAAAGTAATATCTTATTAAGTCATGA
The DNA here is from genome assembly GCA_038050645.1 of Hedychium gardnerianum. Taxonomy (NCBI): domain Eukaryota; kingdom Viridiplantae; phylum Streptophyta; class Magnoliopsida; order Zingiberales; family Zingiberaceae; genus Hedychium; species Hedychium gardnerianum. Next base: position 2,992,201 of record JBBUKS010000049.1, on the reverse strand, counting down.
CAAGACTAATAATACTAAACAATAAGAAAGTGAGGTTTCTAGATCAAGTATAAACAATGAAACAAACTTGAAGAAAGCTGGCAAATGTGTCAATTTCATGTCTCACCTGGTAAGTGACTGCTTTAATTCTGGTGTGTCATCTTGTACAAGCATCATCAAGTATTTTGCATCAATTTCTGCACGCTTTCTTAAAGCAATTTTAAGGTCTTCGTTCACATCTTCTGCATTAAACATGTTTACACAATGAACTGATTTCGCATATAAACTACCATGAATTTTAGTTTGATGTGGGAATAAATAACATTTTAAAGCCATTTGCAATGTTTGTCAATAAAGACAGAATATTGAGATTATATATCTTTTCACTTCAAGAAAGTTTTTCCTAGTCTCTTGGAAGATTCGCATATGCATCAAAATAGCACATACCATTTCCATTTGTCTGCACAAGAATAACAATCAATTTGATGCCTCTTCCATGAAGCACAGCTCTGCAAATCATCAGAAAATATGGGCAATACATTATTTAATGAGTTACCTAAAGTAAATCTTAAAGGTAATACAATATTTAGCTTTTTTCTAAAAACCAATAGCAGATTCATATGGAAAAGAACATTTGTCAGAAGAGAAACATTTGAAGAGCTTGCTTGAGTGCCCAACCCTGGACCCATGTAGTCTGCTACTAACAAAATGCTCATCACCAAACACACCCATTAGTAGGGACATGACAATAAATGACAAGTAGGGTTAACCCATTTTGGAGAGCGACAACATGCTTTCTCAGCGATCGGATGATGGCTACAGGATATAAAGCTAGTGCACCACCTTATCTGAAAGCCACTCTGCATAAATTTCACATTTGCACATGATACATTTGAACGTTTATTGAGTGCTACAAGGCTACTGGCTCTCTACACACCTGCATCAGTATCAACTCACTACGTGTGAGCAAATAAGGATTAGAAAAACATAAGATTGGCTTGGCTCCTTAGGACTGATCCACCTTAACACTAAATTCTAGCCAAGAATACCTCGATTCAATCATGGAGAAGAGAAGAATTGACACGTGGCCACAAGCACTATGACAAAATCTACTTTCTCGATTGTGAACTATAGTACCCTTCAGAATAAAGAAAGAAAAAGTAGATGGAGGCCTCAGGCCCCTGATGAAATCTACTTTTCCAGCGATAGGATGATGATTACAGAATATAAAGCTAGTGCACCACCTTATCTGAAAGCAACTATGCATAAATTTCACATTTGCACTTCATACATTTGAACGCTTATTGCAGCTAAGGATTTGTACGGTGCTACGAGGCTACTGACTCTCTATGCACCTGCATCAGTATCAACTCACTACATGTGAGCAAATAAAGGATCTGAAAATCATAAGATTGACGTCGCTCCCTAGGAACATTCCACCATAATGCTAATTTCTAGCCAAGAATACCTCAATTCAAGCATGGAGAAGAGCAGAAGTTCCACATGCCCCCAAGCACTATGACAAAATATACTTCCTCACATGTGAACTACAGTACAGTTGATAAACCTTGAGAAATCCAAGGTACCTTAATGTCAGATTCAAACAATAATACATTAAGAATAAAGAAAAGAAAAAGTAGATGGAGGAATCAGGTCACTGATGAAATCAACTCTATTGCACACCAACTCAGGTTAAATGAAAAACTTTAGGAAGTTTGACTTGGCTTTTCCATGGCCCCACAAACCTCCGTGAGAAAATATGTCATATCACAAATGAATGGTCAGCACGACTCTAAGTGATCCTCCAACTTTGTTCTTCCCCCACGGTCATCTTGATTCACAAAAAAGCACTGAAAAGTAATATTTTGTCCATGGGGAGAGAAAAAAGGTTTTAACTTAGCGAGCTTATGAACTATGGCTAAGGCCATAACTTGCTAATCTCATGTTCCCATTTATGCTTTTGGTGATTGGTGAATATGACTAAAGTATTCAAACTTAAGAAATATTGATTGGAAAGAAAGTTCGTTAAATGGGTGATAACTTAAAGCTTGCAAACTTAAAGTTGGTTAGTTGTTGATAATATAGAGCTTGATAATCCATGAAATCCTAAAATTGGTACAACTTGAAGCTTATTATTAATAGATATACTTTAATCCATGCACACTTACTATTGACCCATACTGCAGATTTATGCATTGAGTGGCAAATTAGCATTGCCTCGCAAATGATTTCCTGACCTACGTGGCTAGAAAATTTTCAGGTAAACTCGGTCAACCAGACAAACCAGGCAGGGCAATAGCACATCGCCACTGGTAGAACGAGGCAGAAATATAGAAGTTAAAGTAGTTGGTTGCTTAAAACACAAAAATAATGGCAATGCTTCTAGTTAAAGCGAAAAAGGAAATTCAAACAAAATCAAAGAGGAAGGAATTCGTACTTTAGGTTCTCAAGATCGGTGCAGACCTGCAGCCACTGAGCAGGATCTCCAGTAACGCAATCAGCACGAAATAAGGCGGCAATGGCGGCGGGTACCCTGGTCCGGTGCTTCGACAGCCAATCACGTTTGAGGATCCCCGCCGCCGAGTGGGACGAAGAGAGAGGATCCTTCTGCTTCCTCGAGAGCACTGAGATCTTGGAGAAGTCCGGCAGCGCGAGAGTGTTGATAGGAGGCTGCTCGGCGTGGAGGAAGGAGGAGATCGTCTGGTGTAGTTCCGGGCATCCGACCACAGAGACGAGGGAGATCGGGGGAGTTCGAAGCTCCTCCGGGTAGTCTTCCATGCTGCAGCGAAGATCGATCGCCTGCCGGAGCGAAGGATTCTAATTAGGGTTTCGATATCACGAGAGAGATCAAGATCGAGTCTCGAGAGTCAAGAGAGAGAGAAAGAGCTATTCCATGACCCAATAGGATTCTCATTGCCTCAGTTGAATTAACATCAGAGCGTTCAATTTTGATCGAAGGGACCACTATATTAAGTAGACAAATAAATTATAAATCATTTTTTTTTAAATAAAGAAGATAGTAAAAAATATATATACGGTATTAATTTTTAATATAAATATTTTTATTAATTTATAGTTTCTTAAAAAATAATGTGTAAAAAAGGCAAAAGAGGTCTTAATTTTAAAAAATATTAAAATGAATTTTAATATGTTATGCTAAACGTGGCTTTACACTTTTCTGAATGAGACAAAATAAAATTTTCAAAAATATTACGATTTTTTTTACATAAAAATTAAAAATTATTAAAAATAATAAACAAAATTATAATATTATATTATATTCTCAACATCAGTATAAACGTCTATTGATGAATTTAGCTCTTACCATCAAAATAACGCGGTACAAAATACATTCATGTTGCTCGGAATAATGATGGAGTGATTAAATTTTTTAAATAATTAATTAGATATTTATAAATTAAATTTTAATTATGATGTAATATAAGAATTTGTAATTTAATATAAGATTTTTTTAATAAAATAATAATTTTAAAAATATTAATCGTTTGAATGAATTACTGGGACGAAAGCCAAGGAGATAATCACCGTAGAGAACTTCGCAAACCAAGCATGTGATGCTTGTTTGAGTTCATAGAGAGCTTTGCGAAGCCTGCAAATTTCACCAGATCGGTGAGCAACTCCAAGAGGAGGCATCATATATACTTCTTCTTGAAGATCATCATTCAAGAAGGCATTCTTGACATCCATCTGAGATATTTTTCATCGACGAACAGAGGCAATGACAATTAATATACGAACGGTGGTCATTTTAGCAACAGGGGCAAAAGTTTCCTCATAATCCATGTTATACTTCTGAGAGTAACCTTTAGCAATAAGACGAGCTTTGTACCGTTCAACAGAACCATCAAATTTAGTCTTGATCTTATAAACCCAACGAGAACTAATGACGCGTTTCCCTGGTGGCAGTGGTACCAAATCCCAAGTATGAGTCTAATGCAGAGCAGTTAATTCCTCGACCATAACATTATGTCAAAGAGGGTTACCAACAGCTTCTCTATATGACAAAGTCTCATAAAGATGATGAACAGACGTAAAAAAAGAAGCAAAGGAATTAGAATAACAAAAATAAATAAAATCAGGTAGCTTAGTAGACTTACGAGGATGTGTAGACCGACGAGTAGGATTGTCTGCAATCTCATGAGGTGATGGAACAGGCGCAGGAGGAGATGTCTCGAGAATACCAGATTCAGTGGAGCTGTCATGAGGAAGAGTAGTCATGGGGGAGGCTTCGTTGGTGTCGATACTAAAAGGATCAATGTGAATAAGATATGCATGAGTCATGTCATGTGGAGAAGAAAGAAATATGTTCAAGAAACACAACATGACGAGAGACATATAATTTTTTACTGATTTGATCAAAACAATGATATCCCTTTTGACCAACACCATAATAAAGGAAGACACACAAAACAGACCTAGAGGATAACTTATCACGCTCGACGTGTGGGCGGAGAACAAAATAGGTACAACAAAAAACATGTAAAGAGGAATAATCAGGAGCACGACCATACAATTTTTGAAAATGAGACAAACCTGAATTATGAGAAGTCGGAATCTTGTTAATCACATGAGTAGCAGTAAGAATTGCTTCTCCCCAAAAGACACTAAGAACATCCGAAGACAATAAGAATGAGTGGGCTGTCTCAATAAGATGTCTATGTTTTCTCTCCGCAACTTCATTCTGTTTAGGTGTTTCTCGATACGAGATTTGATGTATAGTACATTCTGATGCAAGTAAATGAGAAAAATCATTGGAAGTGTACTCTCCCCCCAAATCATAACAAAAACACTTATAACAACCGAATGTTGAGTTTTGACAAGAGCTTTAAAGTCATTGAAGATAGTAAGATCATCAGATATGTGTTTTATAAGATAAATGCAAGCATAACGAGTGCAATCATCAATAAAGGAAACATAATATCTTGATCCCCTTTTGTAGTAACAGGAGAAGGTCTCCACACATCAGAATGAACAAGGTCACAAAAGGATTAGAAGAAAAAGATAAACTTTTATTGAAAGGTAATGCAATTTTTTTTTGCCAATTTACAACTACTACAACCAAAAATATCATGACTTTTTAAAGGTCCTAATACTTCAGACGAAGCTAAAAATTGTAAACGGGACGCTGAAATATGACCTAGATGAGTATGCCACAAATAAAAATCAGAAGAAGAATGACTTAATCGAAAAAATGACAGATCAATACTAGAAGTTGCAACATTTGGTACTTGAAGTTGATCCAAGACATAGAGTTCCCCATGCCTACGGCCTGTCACAATCACCTTCTGAGATCGCGGGTCCTGCACATAATAATTAGAAGAAGAAAAAGAGATTACATATCCATACTCACACAATTGACTCACAGAAACAAGATTAAGTGTAAGACTAGGAATATAATAGACATCAGGAAGAGACAAGCAAGTCGTAACAACAGAATCAATACCTACTAATGGCATCGAAGTACCATCAACCGTCACAACTGATAAAGATGAATTAGAAAATAAAGAGATAAAAGATGATAAGTTAGGTGACATATGATGAGAAGCTCCAGAATCTAAGATCTATAAAGAGGAATATATACATGATGTACCAAAGGATGACAAACCTATATGAGAAGAAACAAACATAGCATGAGACTGTGAGACGAGGAATTGCTGAAACTGCTTAAGCAAAGATGCATCTAAGGACTGAGCAGCCACAATGTTATTGGACAAAGGAGGTCGATACATCCACTACTGCGATGGATTACCATACTTTCCCGAAGTATTCTGAGGATTCTAATGTTGAGGCTACTGCGATGGATTATCAGACTTTCCCGAAGTATTCTGAGGATTCTGATGTTGTGACTGCTGTGATTTTCCTTTGTTCAACAATAGCAGACATTGAGTCTTCCAGTGACCCTTCCGCTTACAAAAGGCATATTTATCAAGGAAAACCTTCGAATTCGATCAATTTTGGTTATGAGGCGGAGGCCGTTGTGGTGCTGCAAAAACAGATGACGAACGGTGCAATAGTCTTCTTATCAACCTGAGACTTAAGGCAAATCTCCTCAGCTAGCAATTTATGTACCACTGAATCAACGGAAGAAAGAGGACTACGATGCAAAATTATCCCACGCAATCCTTCAAAATCATCACAAAGTGTCATCAAGAATTGGACCATACGTTATTCTTCTCTATGAGTAACATAAGCTGGGAATGCTCGCAATTCTGAGGATTCCGTGAGTGCCAACTGGTCTCATAGATCTGACATAGTAGAATAAAAATATTGGATGTTCATATCTTGCTATCGAAGTGCACGGGTAACTGCTTCCAATTGATATTGTTTGGTAAAGTTAAACTGCGTGTATAATCTTGCCAGATGATCCTAAATCTCTTTGGCAGTCTCATACTTGGCCAACTGAGCACCAATGGAGTGTGTAATAGAATTATTGATCCACGTAATAACCTTCGCATTATCGGTCTCCCAAATATCCAACGACTTT
>JBBUKS010000049.1:2970922-2984691 GCA_038050645.1 Hedychium gardnerianum | reverse complement strand
AATTAATCAATTTATCTAACTATTATCTTAATTATTCAATCAACCTTTAGTAAATCAAATATCAATTAATATATCTTGTTTAATTATCCAATAAATTAATTAAATAGATCATTAACCACATTAAAAATAGATAAATCCCTAGGTTACTTTAATTAATCGATTAAAGAGACATAAACTAACTAATCAGAATTTAATTACCCAATTAATCTAATTAAATAAATCAGTAAATATGAATTAGTAAATCAAGGAGGTTATTTAATTAGTCAATTAATTTATCGTTAACTCCATTATCTAACCCTCCCGATCATTAATTAATTAATCAATTCGTAACAGTAAATTAAACACCAATTAATCTGCTTAATTAATTCCCAAATCAGTTAAGGAAGGATTCCATTAGCAATAATCCAATATCAACTATCATTAAATCAAGGGCTATTTAACGGTAATTAAACTTAACTAAACTCTTAAGAGATTAACAAATACAAGCAATATGGTCCATATCGAAAGGTTGTTAGAACTTCGTCGGATCATCACAATATGAGGGAAATAAAAGAATCATATTCGTTAATAAAACATACGTTGAACATCAAAACATTTGTAATATGATCCATATAATGTAGGAGACAAATGTTAGAAATCTTGCCTTAGTGCTTTATTAGGAAAAATATCGAGTGAGGTGTAGGGGAGCGATGGGACACAATCTGACCACCTTCTTCTTCAAATTTTTTTTCCAAAAGTTTCTCTAAGATGAAGGGGCGACATTAAGGTTGAAGAAAAACCCTAAAACTCTTCCTCCTCCTCTCTCTTTTCTTTGTGGCCAAACCCTTTCCCCTCTCTCTTTTCTTTTCCCAGCCGAACCCCCCCTAATAACCCTCATATATATATAAAATATTAGGGTATATTTGTTTGTTGCAAATTAGACTCGACCCATAAATTCATTAATTAAAATATTAATTAATCAGACCTATTATTATGTAATAAATAAATTTCCCTATGCAACTTACATAAACTGGGTTGGACCCCACAGTATATGCATATTCTTACTAATGGGCTAAAGAGGAGGCCGCGGGCTCACTTAAATATTACACCGCACCCTCTCTCACTTAATATTTTGATTAATTAATTGAGTTTAGAGTAACTAATAATATCACAACTATTTTAACTCTTAAAATAGTTCAATTATTAATTCTAATATTTATTTTCTAAACTAATTAAAATTTGAAAAGAAAATAAATATTAAAAAGATGCATGGTAGTATAGTTCCTAGAGCGAGTACGCAATCTATATGACATCACAATTTAATTAAATCAATAAAAAGGCAATAATTAAAATAAAAATAAATATATGGCCCATCTTATTTGCAAAATTACAAAAAGATTTAATTAAGCTACAAAACGGCTCAATTCTGCAATCTTCATTTGTAATTGTCCAGAGTTTTAACTCTTTAGTGCAATCATCACCTTCCGCTCTACGTCACTTTTGATCCATGTAACAGGACCCTCCAGACATCACCGCTAATGGCCCACGGTTGAAAGAAGATGCACTTTAGTCCTCCGATTTCATTCACATATAAAATATACATGTACAAGTGCTTCAAAAAAAAACTTAAGATTAACAAGGGAAAATTATGGAGTCATAACCCCACCCCCTTGGTTACAAACTTGAAATAAAATAATGATTACACCACAAAAATTATAGGACCATGAATTGTTCATCATCCATTCACATAATCACGCATTCCTAACACCGCTCTTAACTAACGCATGCATAAATCAATTCGAAATACATAATAATATCAAAACCTATGCTCTGATACCAATGTTGGGCCAAGATGAGAAAGTTCAATTACAAAAATTAATTGTCTGTAATTCGAACATCTCATTACAAGATCTTGATTATTTATGTGAATTGATTTAAAAGAATTGAGGTTACCCTTGAAGCGTGCATTCAACATCGGATCTACGCTCCAAACTTCCAAGTTTTCTTTAGTGGTCTTTCGTGACTCAACTCTATAATAGTGTTTTTTGTATGTGTAGGCACACTATATATATATATATAGGACTAAACATAATTATTCTGTATAATAATAATATAGAATATTATAGCATAGTTGAGCTCATCAAATCATATCATACATATCATATCTAAAATATTATGACATTTTTTTAAAAAACTTTCCCTAGATAAAGATTTGACAATTACTTGTCGTCACTATAAAATATCTTGTCATGTGTACAATACACATGCCAATATATTTTATTTTCTACTACAATTTTGATAAATTATAACTCTTATAATTTTCTACAAGCCAATATAAATATCTTGTCATGTATACAATACACCTCTCACTTTTCTTTTGATTTCCTTGATCGTCTTATCTATAATAAATTAGTGCGCACCGGAAATAAAAAAAAATACAAAAAGATAAAGAAGTACAACACACAACACCTTTTAGGTGATTTGGAACCCCGATTTTTATTTTATAGCCTATAACCCTTCGATGGGTCAACCTCAATAAGGTCACTATTTTTCTCCTTATCAGACATCTTATGAAGGAAGAGAAACCTCTTACAAAATCCTATTCTTACTAGCAAACACAGAGCATACAAAATATTAAAAAAATATAATGATAATGCAATAAAATAAATTACAACTCAAAAGATCTCTTTTCTTGCTTTTTGTCGGAAGAAGAATTTCTTACAGATGGAAAGCAAAAAAATGTCAGGAAACGAGCAACCCACAACCGTTTATCTTCATTACCACTATTCTGTTTGATATGTCTAATTTCATAGGACATGGCAAGCCCGCATCTTCGAGGTGCTCATTCTCATATATATTGTATACCATATAGTCGACTTCGGAGCTTTCTGTTTGATCCATTTGGGCCTGAGTCGACTGCCTTAGTCGATTGTTAATGCATCAGTCGATTCCCCGAGTCGACTAAATAACTTTCTGAACAGTTTTCCGTTTCTTTTCATCCCATCAAAGATGGAATAGAAATATCTTCATGCCAAGAGACCCCATGTCCTTAGGATTTTCTTGTACGCCTATTGGAGGCCAATTTACTAGTGCTGCATCATTGCCTAGTATCGAGATGATCTCAATCCACTAGAACTTCCCTTACCCACAGACTCTTCATCTCTAGAACTTCACCATTGTCAGCCTTAGGTCACCCTTGATGTGTTAAGACTTCCACTGCCTAGAATCCTCCCCTCTATGACTTCTAACCTTACCTAACATCCGGTCACCCTTGATTTCATCCCTTGCCAAGTTTTCGGTCCTCTATGACCTGCTTGAAATTTCTATCACTTTCCTAACATCTAATCCTCCACAACCTCTTGGGACTTTCACTCATGTGTCTAATATCTAGTCACCCTTGATCTGTTAGGACTTCCATCGCAAACACCGGTTGAACTTCAACTGCCAAGTGTCCAATCAACCATATCCACTTGGACTTCTTCCTTGCCAACTCAGTGGTGGACTTCCAACTGCCAAGTGTCCGATTAGTCATGAACCACTTGGACTTTTCTATTGTCAAGTATCCGATCAACCTTGACTTATGTACTTTGATTTTTCTATTGACCTTAAGGGCCTTACCTAGAGGAAGTAGTCAAAGAAAAGAAGTATAACTCAGAAGCTAGACAGATAAACACATGACATACGTCAAAAGACTAATCGAATAAGTACTAGGTACCTCTAAGAATTCATTAGTAATAGAATAGTCAGAGTGTAACCTTTTCCTAAGTGTAGGCGAAATGGAGATGGCTGGCGTCTTGCCTGCAGATCCCTAGTAGATCCCTAGTATGATACTCAATCCCTTGGTCTTGCACTCATTCTCGACCTACTTGACATCTCGCTCAACCATCAAACATGTTGTTCAAACATCGAAACCCAATTTGAACTTGGTCAACCTTGACAAGTGATTGATTGCACCAACAAATTTGATATTTTCAAAAGAGATGTGTTTTATAAACTTATACGGTACACTTATTTGTTCTTGTGGATATAATTTTGAAAGGAGTTATGTCAATTTGGTCTCATTTTTGTTTTGCCTAAGGTGCAACAAAATATGCTAATGCTTGATCAAATTAATAAAGCTAACAACACAACTTAGACACTTGGTTCACTTGTATGAATAACTTGTGGAGAGGAAAGAGAAGAGAGGAAAGCAATACAAAATGAATGAGTGATCCATGATCCTTCTTTAATTCTCTGATTCTTTCCCTCGACCCTCGACTCTCTCCCTCCACCTCCTACCTTACCATCCATGTAAATCAAGCATTAGAGTTTTTTTTTAAGCGATAAGGTCAGAGTTCTTAAGCATATACTGCATTTACTTGTTTAGCTTGGAATAACAAAAGTTGACATATGCACATATATATTTGCATTATACTTGTGTAGGCTAGAGAACTTTGAAACAATGCAGTATCATCTTTTTTTAATGACATGGCACATTGACTTGCACGATGCAAATCCTATAGAGATCTTATATTATGAAGGGTTGTTATATACTACTGCACTTTACATTGTTTTTTAATCTTGCATTGTTGGTATTCACATTATATACTGCTAATTTTGAATTTTTTATATACTAATATTTTTAAAATTATATGCTGCCATCAGCGATTAAAATATCATTCTGTGGCGCCCGACATGGACGATTTTTACCGTTCCTCCGCAACACCGAAATTGGCACAGCCAACGCTAAAATTTAGCTTATTTTTAGGATTCTTGCTTCAAAACATAAAACATATATTTTTGTCTTAGAATGTCTCTATCTGATTTGTCTAGGAAAATATTATGTCCTATATTTTAGAAATTTTGATAAAGGTATGCTATCAAGTTTATAATTACTAATAAAAACACTTATAATATTGTACACTTATGATCATTCTAAATGTTTTATAGAAGATTGCTTTTAGAAAATTACTTTTTATGTACTTAAGTTATAAGTATTCTTGACATTATAAAATGACTAGAAATGTATATTATTTTTAATTTTTTACAATCCGTAGGTAATGACACCAAAACAACAATCCCATGATCCAGCTTGGAGACACTCATGTCGATTAGAAAATTGATTCCATTGACAATGTTTGCATTGTCGAAGAGGAAAGAAGAAGCAGAAGGGAGAAGAATTACCATGATTCAGCGGTGTGTCTACTCTATGAAAATGGCTGAAGCTTTATTAGAATTTTCTCTCTAATGCCTTCATACAATAGGCTTACAATGATCCCTATAAATAGTGCCTAAATTTTACCATGTCAAAACAAACCCGAAAAAAATAACAAAAATCGTAATAGAATTATGTTACGGAAAAATCGTAACAGAATTTTTTTACTATTTCCAGGCACGTCCGTGCCTCCTGGGCACGATCGTGCCAATTCCCTTTTCATCCGTGACGTTCTCGCATTGACCTTCACTCAAATATGAGCCACCTGTCAACACCCTTCACCAAACATACTCGAAGGCCAAAGATGTTGCTCGTGTATGAAGTCAAAGTGAAGATAGTCGCTGCGAAACAGAGTAATGAAACAATAACAAAATATACAAATATTTTGAAAAATTTGTGGCAAGAACACAATGGGTCCTTGAGACGAAGTGCCTTGAGGATGTTAAGATCTTGAAGAAATTTATTGAGAAAGATCGAGCATATGATTTTATGGTAGACCTAAATGCAGAATTTGATTGAATCCGAAGGCAAAGAAGATGTCCCGTCCCATCACTGAATGAGGTTATCGTCTTGATTCAAGACGAGGAGAGTCGGAGAGCCATTATGTTGGAACCAGTGACAACTAAAGGATCTGCCATGGTTGCACGAGAGAACACTAACCAAAATAAAACCAAGAAAACATCCCAAAGTGACCCTCAAGATAATCTTTAGTGCACCTACGATAAGAAGCCAAGATATGCCAAGGATCGCTGCTGGAAATTGCATAAAATCTCCCTATTTCAAGCCGAGAATAGGGTGTGATAAAAAATTCAGCAACAAACTCATCAAGTCTCCTCCATAAAAGCCACTCCACAAAACTCAATCCCGCAGCCTCTTAGGGAGACTATTCTCGTCTACTTTAATCATGCCGAGATTTAGAAGCATAAAAGTTATTGGGGTCATTGGAGTAGCCCAGTGGCTCCTGCTCATTAGCATTCTTTAGTAAGTCCCTCTCTCATGGATTACATGCTTCGGATTTATACAAGACTTGAGTCATTGACTTCTGGAGCCATGACACCTTCCTTGATCCATTTTACAACATATTCACCTTGTCCTAGTAATAGAAAAATTATTGTTGTTGATGGCTCTGCTATCACAATGGCTAGTGTTGGTCACATTTAGTTGAGTTCGTCCTTGTTATTAAAAGATGTACTCTATGTTATGAAATTGTCCATTAGTCTCTTATTTATTCACAAGCTAACCTGTGATATAAATTGTAATCTTGTTTTATCCCTCTCATTGTATATTTCAGGATATCCCTTTCACTGTGTGTATTTGAAGATCAGGTCTTGAGAAAGAGGATTAGACTTGCTAAGGAAAAGAGTAGCCTCTACTATCTTTAATGCATTGGCCACATACTCACCTATTGTCAAACATGTTTTCTCAGAGTCTTATCTTTCTGATCATTAATTTCATTTGGCATCAACATTTCCATCTTGGTCACCCTTCATTTACTATTTTAAAGACAATGCTCCCTTGTTTGTTGAAATTTTCATTGTAAGGTATGTGAATTTGCCAAGTATAAATGTGTTTCCTTTCTAATAAGCAATAATAGAAGTTCTTTGCCTTTTTCTTTGATTTACATTGATATATGAGGACCCTTTAGAATTCCTAAGGTTATAGGAGCTCGGCTTTCATTGATGATTGCACTAGAGTCTCGTGGATTTTCCTTCTCAAAAATAAATCTGATATGATCACTATCCTACCAAACTTCATTGTCATAACCAATTTGGTGTCAAAGTAAAAAATGTTCCAGTATAATGATGTCAAAGATTATTTTGATCAATTTCTTTCACCATATTTTCTACAAGAAGGATAGTTCATGAGTCATCCTGCATAAATACTCCTTCAGAATCGGGTTACTAAGAGGAAAAAAGTCACTTCTTTGCCATAATTCGTGCTTGGCTCTTCCAAAATCGAATTCCCAAATCATAGTGGGAGGAAGTCGTCCTTACTGTAGTGCACATTATAAATTGACTAACTTCTAAAGTGGGCAATCAAACTCCAATGCAACTCCTCTTTCAGTTTTATCCTAATATTCGAACCACAAATAATCTCATGCCTCGACGCTTTGGTTGTCCTGCTTCATATGTCTGGCCATATCAGGAATAAATTAGATCCACAAGCAATTATGTGTTTGTTTGTCAGCTATATTCTCCAACACCAAAAAGGTTACAAGTGTTATCCTACCTATATGGAAATTTTATATTTCTGTTGATGTCACTTTTGAGGAAGGCTAATCATTTTACTCTCAATCTTATTTTAAGGGAGACTCTATTAAGGAAGATAAGACAGAATATCCTTGACCTACCCATCTCACAACCTTACTCATCTCAGTCTAGACGATCTTCACAGGAGCCATCCATGTAGTGAATTGCCTCAACAAGAAGCAGATCTTGTTCAAGTCTAAAACTCAATTTCTACTCTTGAAAATGAGTTATGCACAAACCCAATTTTCTCTCCTATTTCATTTGAGTATAATTTACTTTTTGCTATAAGAAAAGGGACAAGAGAGTGCACTAAACATCCAAGATTTCCATTAGCCAAATTAATGTCCCACAGTTTTTTTTTTGCTTCTCACACAAGTTTTTTAGCAAATTTAAACATCATCCCAATTCCTAATACTTTATTTGAGGCTTTATTTGAGGCTTTATTTGATGAAAAGTGGAGAGAAGTTATGAGAGTAAAGATGGAGACACTTGAGAAGAACAAAATGTGAGAAATCGTGGAGGTGTCACAAAATAAGAGCAGTGGGCTGCAAATGACTAATTGCAGTGGAGTACAAATCAAACGTGTCTTCAAAAAGATACAAGGTGAGGTTTGGTTGCGAAGGGCTATACATAAACTTATAGACTTAACAAGACACATTTGCACTAGTGGCTAAAATGAATACAGTAAGGGTTCTATTATCCTTGGCTGTAAATTTCTATTGGGATTTACAATAGTTTGATGTGAAGAATGTCTTCCTTCACGGTGACTTGGAGGAAGATATATATATGGAGATTCCACCAAGCTTTAGAGGAGATATCAAAGGGAGCAAGGTTCGCAAACTGAAAAAGACATTATATGGACTCAACAATTTGAGTTGGTTCGATAGGTTTACAAAGGTGATAATCAATACCGAGTATAAATGGAGTTAAGGTGATCATACATTATTCATGAAACACAGAGTAGTTACTGCTCTTTCGGTGTATGTTGATGACATAATGATGAGAAAGAAAAGGAAGCCTTGAAAAACTGCTTGGCAAAGGAATTTGAGATCAAAGATTTAGGGAGCTTGAAATACTTCCTTGGGATAGAAGTAGCTCGGTCTCGGCAAGGCATCTTCATTTCCAAATAAAAATATGTGGTTGACCTCTTGAAGGAAATTAGTAAATTAGCATGTAAACCTGCTTCAACTCCGATTGATCCCAATCATAAACTTGGAGAGGCGAATGATGATAAGGTAGTAGACAAGGGTTTTAGAAATTAGTTAGTAAGCTAATATTTTTATCACACACTCAGTTGGACATTGTGAGAGTGGTAAATCAGTTCATACACAACACTAAAGAAGTTCATCTACAAGTTGCAAACTGGATACTTCACTAGCTGAATGTTAGTCAACGTAAATGAACTTTATTCAAGGTAGGTGAGGGGTTAATTCTTGAAGCTTACATTGATTCCATAACAGGTACTACACGTTCTTAGGTGGTAATTTGGTCAATGGAGAAGTACAGTTCAGGTCTATGGATCAAGATTTGTGTGGGCTATTGTGGTTGAAGATCAACCTTGAAGATCTCAAGGTAAAATAGGAGTTTATGAGATTGTATTGCGACAACAAGTCAACTATCAATATTGCTCATAATCCGATATATCATGACAAAACAAAGCACATCCGGATCGATAGACAACAAGTTAATTTGTACTCCCTATGTGCTTATAAAGTATCAACTTATGGATGTGTTTACAAAGGGACTTAATGTACACGACTTCTCAATGATGAAAAGTAGTTATAGAAATTAGGATAGTTTCTAATTGTGTAGGAAAAGAAAAAATAGTCATGGAAATCCCTTGATATGATCCGATTTAGGAATAAAATATATTATTTTTATTATTTTTTTGATTTCCATACATAATCCGATTTAGGAATAATCAACCGTGGTGCATGTTGTTTGTAGATGATATTATTTTTGAGATTAGATACATGAAGGAGTAAATGCTGAACTTGAATCTTAGGGGACAGAAGTGAAAGTTTTTAGGCTTAGTAGAATAAAAATAGAATATATGAAATTTAAGTTTAGTAATATTAGATGTAATGAGACAATTGTTAAGATCGAAGATGACGAGTTGTTTGTAACTAAGAGTTTTAAGTATTTAAAATCATTTTTGCAAAATGATGGAGAGATTGCGAAAGATGTCTTACCTAGAATATAAGTAGGATGGTTGAAATGGAGGAGAGAGTGTGTTCTTTGTGATCATACGATACCTCTAAGACTAGGGAAACTACTTGCTATGATATATGGAGCTGAATGTTGGGCTATGACTCGAGAGCAGAAGTTGAGAGTTGCAGAGATGAGGATGTTAAGGTAGATGTGCGGACATTCAAAGATGAACATGATAAGAAATGAAGATATTAGAGAGAAAGTCGAGGTGACATCTATTGATGTGAGACTATGGTACAAACATGTACTTAGACTACTAATAAATGCTCCAGTTAGACGATGTGAAATTATGAGAAATGTGCAGATCAAATAAAGAAGAGGAAGACCAAAAAGACTTGGTTAATAATAATAAAATAAGATAAAATTTATTTAAATATAAATAATGATGTAGTAGGGGATAGAGCCCAATAGCGTAGAAAGATTCATATAACCGACCCCACCTAGTGGGATAAGACTTAGTTGTTGTCGTTGTATACATAATCAATGTACAATGTATATTCATTATTGTTCATAATGAAAAAGTAAGTGAGAATTCATTCCACGTTTCTTATCAAAATCACCTATTGTTAGTTTAAGAGAGATAACGGGTAAAAATTAAAGGAACACCATTTCTTTTTAACAAAATGTAAATCTCAAAGCTGGGACTCCCGGTTCTACGTATTAAAGAGATGTTGGCGTAGTTGACCTCGATTGAGCAGTATTTGAAAGCATAAAGAACTCTATGGATGGATGCTTGTCGAGGAGATCTTAAGGGATGGAGTACGGTGGTCATGAAGACATATGAGATCAGTGAACTCTATTTTGGTTTTTATGTTTAAATTTTCTAATTAAGTGTGTACTTAACCAAAGAACATATGTTTTTGGTCAAAGTTGAAGAGATTACTTGAGGTCAAGCAAGATATATACATGTTCAGTTGTCTAATTACGAGTTAAGACTGTAGTTAATTGTTGGCTTGTTTGAGAACAAAAAGATATTTTGCTTTCGCTTTAGTTGACTAAATGGTAGAACAATTGACTAGAGTTGTCTGAGTCGACTAATATGTATCATTTAAAATCAATTGAGAACAATCGTATGACTTTGTCTGTGTAAAATCAACTTGTAGCGGACAATATGAGTTGAGTAGAGGTACTTCGAGTCAACTAGAATGGTGTCAAAGGCAAAAGAGTTAAAGAATCATCCGAGTGAGTCAATTGATGACACAATTGTTTGAAGATTTATTTACAAATCTATTTAGATAAGTCGACTGGTGGCGCGCTAGTAGTTGACTCAGAAGAATCAATCATGATCTTGATGAACTGGTCACAGATCTAAAAAGCCAGCAGATCAAGTCGAAGATTGATCCAAAGGAGTCGACTAAAAGGTAGTTGTTTCGATTGACAACAGG
Organism: Hedychium gardnerianum; assembly: GCA_038050645.1. Classification (NCBI taxonomy): domain Eukaryota; kingdom Viridiplantae; phylum Streptophyta; class Magnoliopsida; order Zingiberales; family Zingiberaceae; genus Hedychium; species Hedychium gardnerianum. The sequence goes on along the minus strand of JBBUKS010000049.1, from coordinate 2,973,673 downwards.
TTTGAGTTCAACTAGAGCAATGGTTGCTGCGGATGGGATTCTGAGATTAGTGGATCAATTGATTGGTAGGATGATTCAGTTGAATGTTAGTGATTAGTTATTTGGTAGGGAATGATAGGGTTTTTGTAATCATTAAGTTGTGTAAGATTCATTATTTGATAATAGATGAGTTTCTGAACATGAGTGCTCTATTCTGCGAGGAGATTGCCATAAAATTAATTTTTTAAGTGTAAAAATTAATGAGCTACTCAATGTTGAGAAAACCATGCTGACGTTGTTGGGTTAGTCCAAATTAATTTGTGATTAGAAAAGTGCACAAGCTCTTAATGTGAAAACGAGAGCACCAATTTGAGTGTACTGGGTGTCACAAGTTTGAGGGAGAATTTAAGTGCGCATATCAAAATTGGTTTAATAAATAAAAAAATATGGATCAAAAGCCAAATTAGGCATTATGTGAAGAAGCAATGAACCTAAAATTGGGCTCAAATTAGCCCAATTGGGACTGCAGCAAGCAGCCTAATTTGCTGGGCTGCAGCAGTCTAATCAGCTGGGATGATGAAGCCATGATTTGGGTTGGTCTGCATGTAAGAATAGAAGGCACAGCACCTCAGTTTGCTGTATGCTACAATGCTGAATAACACTTGCAAATAGTGTCATTCGACACTATTTTGTGTTATTCATAGTAGGAAAAAAGAATAAAAAATAAGAGGTTCTTTCTAAAGCAACTGCTCAAGCTCGAATTTGAATCAAAAGGGTGCGACCCTTTGTGCTCCTTAAACTTGCTATTCATCCCTATAAATAGGGACTCCCATCTAGTATTTTTGTTCCATTCAAGTTGAAGCAATCAAGCATTTTTCTCTCCTCAATGAGTTCTAAGGTGTGAAATTTGGTGTGCTACTATTCCATGAGGTCGTTGTTGCATCTTGGGAGACGATTACCATCCCACCATGAGCATAGTAAGCTAATCTCGTCTTAAAAAGAGAGCTTAACTTGCACCTCAAACCAGTGAATTTCCTCAACTGTCATCTTCATGATGAGGCACAGTTCTATGTGGATCATGACGTCTAGGAGATCCATAGTTATCATCCCCTCGTTTTTGTGAAGACTAATATATTCAAGAACACGACGCCCGGGAGATTTTTATGAGATCATCCTCTCATTCTAGATGTGATTTTTCTCTGTATCTTGGGATCAAAGTAGCCATCACTTACCCATAAAACAGATCTAAGATCAAAATCCAAGTGTGGGCACTCCAATGCTAACATTGCTCAATAGAACCATATCTTGATTTTGTTTTATATGCTTCGTGCCCAAAATTTTGTATTGGTGGGCATATGTTTATCAATTTACTTTTGATGGACAAGTCTCAAGTTTGATATCATATATTTTCAAGTGTTAATTTGATTTTACCTTTTATTTGATATTTTGTACGTTGTGTTGTGTATTTTTTTTCTTCATGAGTTGGGTGTTGAGATGTTAACAATGTAAATGTATTTGAATTGCTAATAGTTTGAAACAAACTCAAATAAAAAATGTCACATGTAGCAAATGAACATGCCGCAAACAAGATTATCGTATCAATAAAATCCTCTAGTTCATTTGAAACATTGTTGTCATTACTATGAGTTTACAATCTTGCATATGCACTAAATGTAGAAATACCTCAAACAAATTTTAGTATCACAGCCAAACAACATAAAATAATCTCTTTTATTTTTTTTTGGAATTTTGTTTCCCTAGAAAACTTTGTACACAAGTTTTTTTGGGCAAATAAACAGCTCCTTTTTTCTTTTTTTCTTGTGGTTCTCCAGAATGAGAAACCATTTATAAATTTGACATGAGATGTGGATTTCATAATTATACATGAGCTTTTGTCTGTTTCTTTCCCTAAATAAATTGCAACCCAGTAATTCCTTGGGAGAGGGTTCATGTTTTATTTTTCAGTCCTGTTAACAATCAAATTTGAAGTTGAATAAAATAATATTTTCTTATATAAGTTGAACTCTGTCGTGTTTATGGTTAACTTTTTTTTAAGAAGTTTTTTTTCTGCTTTTTAGTTATATATATTTTGATCTACTTTGTTCTTGTACTTCTATTTGATTTTTGTTGGAAGACATTCTAGCTACAGTCTATTTCATATTCTGATAAATATGTTCCTACTTATAATTTTTGTAGAACCCTTGGGATGTCATAAATTTCTCAAGTAACGCAAAAATTCACTTGGATTCCTATTTGTCAGCCTTCAACATTTCAGGATTGCCAGAAGAATTCTATCACAACAGTGAGGACAAAATAATTCACAAATCTCTTTGATCTTACATGCTCAAGCATTCAACTTTCCTCCCAAGTTCTTATGTTAACATCATATTTCTGTATATAGCAATCTTGTCCAGTGGAGGAGACAATAACTTTGTTGATGGAGCAGTCATTGCAGCTGCACGAATGTTACCTACTTGGTCTGATGGAGATGTACCTCCAGTCCCAAGCATCGAAAGGAGATCTGCACGGGAATTACAAGAAGAATGCTATCAGTTGTTGGCAGATTTTCCAACGACGTTAGAGCAGGATCAACAAATATTGGGTAAATTGAAGCCCATCACAGTTGCAATTTGCATATCTTTTAATCGCGTGAAATCTTGTTAATCGGTAATATCTTTGTCATGTGTTAATTTCTTCTTTTGAGCATTTTCAGATGCCAACCCTGATGCTCGTAGAACACGCAATGCTGCCATTAAGTAAATACCCCAATTA
>JBBUKS010000049.1:2949262-2963174 GCA_038050645.1 Hedychium gardnerianum | reverse complement strand
GAGAGGGAGGAGACATCATCAAGAAATTTTATATAATAATTTCTTGATGTCTTGTATTCTCCTATCTTACACAAGACATCATTAGGTAAAATATTTGATAACAATTTCATTACCTTGTCATTTGCCTCAGATTTTTGGACTTGCTCCTTAGACCATTTGCTCTTCTGGAAAAGTTTTCCTTTTGAATCTCTTGGAGCTTCAAACCCTTCTATTAGAGCAAATCATTGCTCTATATCCATCATCAAGAAGTTCTCCATTCTTGATTTCCAAAGATTCAAGCTTCCAAATCCGAAGGGTGGAGGTGCCCAAATGTTGTAACTGAACCCATCTTGGAAATTCATTTTGAAGTTGAGATCCTTTGATGATTGGTCCTTTGACTTGTAGAAAATTTAGGACTCACTTCTTTTTCTTTTTCTTTTTCTTCCTCTAGCTCTTTGCTCCTTCCAGCGATTAGTCCGATGAAAAATGGCCTAGCTCTGATACCACTTGTTAGGACCAGTATAAGCTAAAGTGGAGGTGAATAGATCGCTTCACTTCTTTGAACTTGATTTGCAGCAGAAAACTCGAAGTGACTCCACAATGCTAACACTTGGATTTTATTTGGTATCCACCTCTTTGAGGTGACTAATCCAAGGGTCTACTCTCCTCACTCATAGCTCCACTATGAATCACTCCTCAGAAAATTTTCGGAGGTGGAGAAACCTCGTACAAGCTTGAACACGAGAATACGATAAGAACAGCAAAAGCAAATACAAAGGAAATCGATAACAACTTTACAATGATGAAATCTTGCTTAGATTGCTATCTTATTGCTTGAAAATATCTCTTGATCGGTTGGAAATGCAGTAGCACTTCACTTCAAACTTCTCAAGAACTAGCATGTTCAAATGCTTCACGAATCCCCTTTTCTAAGGTTTCTCTCGGGTTGAAAAACATCTTCTATTCGATTGGCCTTACCCTCAATCAATTGTCACATCACCTCGACCGTTCAAAACTCACAGAATGACTCTTTTTTGCCTGTCCAATGGATTGGTGAGTCATACCAATCGATTGGTTACCCTCTAATTGATTGCCCTAATCAATTCAAAGACCTTCTGTTCACTCGAGAACTTTGGCTGAATCGATTGCCCTAATCAATTCACAAACCTTCTGTTCACTCAAGAAATAGGTTGAATTGATTGCTCTAATCGATTCCCCAAGCTTCTGTTCGTGAGAAATCACTGTCAATCGATTGAGCCAATCAATTCGGTAGTCTACTGTTCGTAGTCTACTGTTCCATTGCGAGTTCGCGACAGAACCACAACCAATCGATTGGTGATGACAGAATCGATTGCCCTAATCGATTTTGGCTCCTTCTGTTCACGAGATAGCTTCTTCCAATTGATTGGAAGGCGATGCATGGGCCAATCAATTACACCAATCGATTGTCCCAAACATAAAATTCGAATTTCAGGTTTAGGGTTTACCAATTGATTGGTAACTCTAAATTTAGCTTTTTAGGTCTGAATTCGGGTCTTGCATGATATATGGTTGACCTCAACCTACCAGGAGTTCCTTTGTCCAATATCTAGTCATCTGTGACCTGTTGGGACTTTTTGTTGCCCAATATCTGATCAACCTTAACCTATTAGGATTTTTTTCACTCATGCCAAGTGTCTGGTCCTCCTTGACCCACTTGGACTTCCCCTTTCCTAACCTCAGTTAGGACTTTCTCTTGTCTAACCTCAGTTAGGACTTTTCCATGCCTAACCTCAGTTAAGACTTCCAATCACCAAGTGTCTGGTCCTCCCTGACCCACTTGGACTTTGCCCTTGCTAACATTCCCATAGGACTTTCTCTTGTCTAACCTCAGTTAGGACTTTCCATTACCTAACCTCAGTTAGGACTTTCTAAGTCAAATATCTGGTCCTTCCTTGATCTACTTGACTTCTCTCTCACATATTGTCAAACATCGAAACTCAAGCTCGTGCTAACCCGAGCTTAGTCAACTTTGACCCGAGGACGATTGCATCAACAATCTCCCCCTTTTTGATATTTGACAATATGTTTAAGTTAAGCTAACTCATAAGCCCAACTCCCTTCTTCTCATGCCAAAGCATGAATGAGATTTCCTAACTTAAACCCTACATTCTCCCTCTTTGACACACATCAAAAATCTTCTCTCAAGATTCATTCCTCTTTAACTTCCAAACATCCAATGAAAGTCTCATATTTTTCATTGTTTCCGATGCTCAACCTTGAGCATTCAACCATTACCCTTCAAAATAACTCCTTTAATACCCAAATCATGCCTTTAAAGTAGAACCTCCCCCTTAAAGCATGCTCCAACTTCTATCATTGCACCAACAATGATTTGGAGTTCCTAAACCTTTAGGAAATCCCAAAATTGAAGTCATGAGGTTAAAAATTCAACCTTGAATCTCAACCTCCTCCTTAACTTCAAATTAGTCTCCTTTAACCATTCCTTTCTCATTTTCATTAAGAAAATTACCCTTAAATACTTGTCAAAGCATTTCAGAGGGTTAGGTATTTAAATGAACTAAACGCGACTTAACCGACTGAAATAAACTCATTTCAGTCAAACACAGCAACCACCAATCGATTGGTTTCAGATACCAATCGATTCTGACTTGTGCCAATCAATTGGTATTTGCTGCCAATCGATTGCCACACATGCCAATCGATTAGTAACAGTGTCCAATCGATTGGAGTTTTCGATTTGTTGATTCAAATTCAGACCAAAATTTAGAAACTCATAAATAATTCTACGATTATCGAAAAATCATAAAATTTCACGTAGACATTACTTATGTCATATACTATCATGAAAAAATAGTTTTCTATGAAAATACATCACATTTTCAAAGAATGATATAAAATTAGAAATCATTGAAAACTTCAATGTTTCTCTCTGACTTTGTATCTAACTAATTAATGGTAATTTCTATCAACAAATAGATTTCACCAAGGTTTTTCAAAATGATTTTGAAATAATTTTGAAAACCAATTTCCAACCATGATCTATGGGCTAAATGCACATAACTTGTACATTAGCTTTCCCCATAATTAGACTTCACAAAATGCATTTATTTTGATGACACTAAAACTCAAATAGATACACTAAATCAATATCTTGAGTTTTGTTCATCCTCCTAACATCTCACTTGTATCTAATGTGTCTCAATACACATACAAGTCAACTCTAAAATTCTTGTGAGATATATAAATTAATTTTTTCTAAACTAGGGGATCATGCATCTCTAACTATGCATTTTGACTTTGATCATCCTACCTACGATGTCAACCTATGTCATTGTCCTTAATTACAAAGAATTAAAAATTTATGCATGTAAATGAGTATGACATACATCAAATGCATACTTTCAAAAAGAAATCTATCACATTTTAATTAAAATAATGTATGTATGATATGTATCATTTCTCATGGCAAGATATTTGTATGATATGATGGCATGACATGTGATAGGGCACACATAAACATGACAATTATGGCACAAAGAAAATACCTAAATTTTTTATTTAAGTTTCAATTTGTCATTATGCCTAAACCTCAAATTGAAATAGACAACCCAAACTCCCTTGAATGTGGCAAAATCCCAACTTGACACACTCTTGACTTCTATCATACTTGTGCCAATTTTATTAATCTCAATACTTCAAATTTTATTGACACACTTTACTCTTCAAAAGTAAAAAAATCAACTTCTCATTTTTAAGATGTCACAATATCTTGAAAATGCTATAAAATGTCAACTTCACCATGGTTGAGTTTACTACCCTTCCAATTAGGGTTGACATACCCTATACTTATCTAGGGTGCAGAGAACACACTCTTAGGAACCCAAAATTTATTAGTTCTCTTTGGGTGTAATAGGTACTCACTAGGGATAACTTCCCTAGATACCTTCTTAATTACTTTCCTAGGCTTCTTAGAGGTCTTAGTCATGCTAGTCTCCTCAAGGTCAACTCTAGGGATAACCTCCCTTGTAACCTTGTTAATGACTCTTCTAAACTTCTTAGAATTAGTTTCATAGCTATATGGGACTCTATAATAAGAAGTCATGCTCTCCTTGGAGTAAGGTTTGTATCCCAAACCTTTCTTGTCCTTAGATGACTCTTGTCTTCATAAACCTAGGTTTTGCTTCTTGGACCCTTTGACATTATTTATCATTTTCTCTAGGGTCTTTTCCAAGTTATCAAGTCTTGACCTCAAAAATTTATTTTCAACCTCTAAAGAATTTATCCTTAATTTTTCATAATTGCTTTGGGTTTTCCTTTTTTTAGGCATATTTCTAGCATCCTTAGATTTTGTAGGTCTACCATTAAATACCCTAAATTTTTTATTATGCTCATGAAAATTTCTATTTTCATGGTAATTTACACCAAGATGATAAAATATGTTCCTAACATGTTTATCATGATATAAGACAATTGAATTATGAAATGATACCTTAGGTTTGTCATTTCTAGGCATATATCTAAAATGCTTAGAGTTCTTGCCTAAATCATTTTCTACCTTCCTATCTTTATGTAAGGTAGTTCTAGCATGATATGACACATAATTTTTCTTAGAGTTATCATGCTTCCTATTTTCATGATAATGAGCATTAAAATCATAAAATTTTGGTCGAGCATGCATTTTATCATGATGTGAAGAAATACCATTAACTAATGGTACCTTAGTTTTGCTTTTAGAAGCTCCCCCTTGATTTGCGCTTCCTCCCTTGTTGAGTCTTCTCTTTGGACATTAATTTTGATAATGCCCCTTTTGAAGGCACAAGAAGCACATAATGTGCTATTTGCCCTTTATTATCAGGGTTTCGGCCTCTTTGGTTTCTCCTTCACCTTGGGTGCCAATTGAGTCTTCTTCTTCTTCATTTTGGGACACTTGCTCTTATAATGTCCCTTCCCCCTATACTCAAAGCATATAATATGATTTTTATTTTTAATGCATGAAATTGATATACCTTCATGATTTGTGCTTCCTTGGCTTGTAGAGGTGGAGCATGATTCTTCTTCATTGGTTCTGGATGTAGAAGCTTCCTTCTATTCCAGTGTCAATGGCCTCTCTCCCTCAATCCTTGAGGTGGATGCTTCCTCAATTTCATCCTCAGATGTTGAGCATCTCGCAACCTTCAAATCCTCATGCTCTTGATCCAAAGAGTCTCCCTCTTTGAATTTGTTTTCACTTGGCATTGAGGAAGGATGCTTATGAAGCTTGGCCAATTTGCTCCATAATTCTTTTGCACTCTTGTAATCCACTAATTTACACAAAATATCATTAGAAACTAAATTAATCAAAATTTTGGTCACCTTGTCATTCATCTCAGATTTTTGAAGTTGCTCCTTCATCCATTTCTTCTTCTTGAGGAGTTTTCCTTGACTATCAATTGGGGCTTCAAATCCCTCCATTAGAGCAAACAATCGCTTTATATTCATCATGAAGAAATTTTCAACCCTAGCCTTCCATTTGTCAATTCCTCCAAATCCAAAAGGCTGAGGTGCTCGGATGTCGTATCCAAATCCATTTCTGAACTCCATTTCAACCTTTAACTCTTGAATAATTTAATTCGAAGACTTGTTGGTATTTAAGAGCTCAAAACTTCAACTTCTTCTTCTTCCTCTAGATCTTTGCTCCTTCCAGCAATTAGTCCGGTGAAGAGTGACCTCGCTCTGATACCACTTGTTAGAAAAATTATGAGCTAGAGGGGGTGATTAGCTCCTTCTCTTCTTCAATTTTGATTTGGTGCAGAAACTTGAAGCAAAGCATTACCAAGATGCTAACACCTTCAATTTACTTGGTATCCACATCGTTGAGGTAACTAATCTAAGAGTCCACACAAGCAATCACAACTCTACTATGAACTCTCTCCTTCTCAAAAACTTTCTAGAGGTGGAAAAACCTCTTACAAGCTTTTTACAAGAAAACTAACAAGATTACAAAAGAAATCGAAAATGATTTTACAAATAGGAACCTTTCTTTTCTTGCTTGTTTTTTTCTTTGGTTAGCTTCTTAATGATTGATAAATGTAGCATAATTTCTCTCCAAAACCTCAAGAATCGGCGGCTTCTTCTCCAAGCTCAAACCACTTTTTAACACTGTTGCTCTGGCTAATTTCCATCATCCAATCGATTGGCCTTACCCCCAACCGGTTGCCATGTCAGACTCGACCATTCAAACCTACATAATGGTTCTTTTTCTCCTAACCAATCGATTGGTAAGACACATCAATCGATTACTAGCTTCCAATCGATTGAGCCAATTGATTTAGAAGCTTTCTGTTCACTTGAGAAAACAACCCAATTGTTTACCCCAATCGATTGGCTTAACCATCAATCAATTGCTCCAATCGATTCCAAGACATTTTATTCACTCAAGAAAACACAGCCAATCAATTCCCAATCGTTTACTTAGTCTCCATTCGATTCCAAGACCTAATGTTCACTCACGAATTTTTGTCAATCAATTACTCTAATCAATTGCTTAGGATGAATAGATTCCCCAAGCTTTTGTTCGCAAAAAGACTTCAGCCAATCGATTGGGTGATTGCCTCAATTGATTGTCTTAGGCTGAATTGATTGGACAAATCGATTGCTCAACCCTTAAACCCGAATTTCAGGTTTAGGGTTTACAAATTGATTAGTAACCCTAAATTCATCCTTTTCAAACCTGAATTCAGGTCTTGCCTAGTATGTGGTTGACCTCAATCTACTAGAACTTCTTCTGCCTAACATCTAGTCATCCGTGACCTATTGGGACTTCCCGTTGCCCAATATATGGTCAACCTTGACCTATTTGGACTTCCTCATTGCCTAGCATTTGGTCAACCTTGACTTTCCAGGACTTCATTACTGCCTAACATCTGGTTATCCTTGACCTGCTAGGACTTCCTCACTCATGCCAAGTGTCTGATCCTCCTTGACCTACTTGGACTTACCTTTGCCTAATCTTCATTTAGGACTTTCCTTTGCTTAACCTTTAATTAAGGTTAATCACTCGGTAGACTTCTCACCTACCTAACCTTCAATTAGGACTTTTCATTTTCTAACTTCCAATTAGGACTTTCCCTTGCTTAACCTCTAGTTATGACTTCTGATCACCAAGTGTCTGGTCCTCCCTTACCCACTTGGACTTTTCTTTTCCAACTTCCCATTGGACTTCTAATCACCAAGTGTTTAGTCCTTCCTAACCCACTTGGACTTTCCTTTTCCAACTTTTCATTGGACTTCTGACATCGTCAAGTATCTGGTCAACCTTTTCCTACTTGACTTCTTACTAACATATTGATCAAACATAGAAACCCAAACTTGAGCCAACCCAAGCTTGGTTAACTTGGTCAACCTTGACCCGAGGATGATTGCACCAACAATTTGATCATCATGTCCCTCATTTTTCATTTTAGTACACGGAGGCAATTGAACAATGGGATCATGATCCTCCACCATCTCAATTATTGGAAAATTAATGGGTACAATAGATGGAGCCTCCATTCTTTTCCCACTAGGGCCAACAATAAATGGTGGTAAAAATGTGAATTCAAATTGAGTTTGTCCAATGCAAATGTCAGAACTAGGATTCTCTTTCAAAAAAACCTTACTTTTTGATTCGTGTTCTTCCATATATTTGTCCTCCAAAAAGGTTGCATTTGTACTTACAAATACGTTTTTATCTTGAGGACTACAAAAGCAATATCCTGTCATTCCTTTTGGATACCCTACAAAGATGCATGCCTCCAATCTTGGTTCCATCTTCTCTATCTTGCCCTTAAGCACAGATGTAGGGAATTGATAATGTATATGTCATGATATGATTATAATTCAAATTATCAAACCCCTCTACACTAGTATAGTATAGGAAATGATCTGGATCATCTCTCAAGACCAATAAATTAATATTAATTTATTTGAAAATGGGGTTTGGGTTTTTGATGTTGTAAATTGGGGATTTGTGATAGATTTGATGCTAAGACCAATAAATTGAAAATATCTTAATCTAACCTAGCTAAACTACTATTGCAAAGGAATTAATGAGAACATAGAGTAAAGCATCCCTAATCTTAATATTAACCTAATTGCAATCCAAATGAGAGCAAAACTTAAAGCATTCAAACAAACAAGCATTACGGGAATTAAATGAATTGAAATACTTTAACAAGAATAAAAGTAATGTAAAAGCATAAGGGAAATTTAACAAAACATTTTGCAAGCATGAAAAACTAAGCTATTCTAAGACTAAAAATAAAGGAGCTCTCCCTCCGATTGGGGTGGATGATGCAAAATGAGCCTTGGACCTTGCAATTCACAAATGGAAACGGAAACGCCTCTCTTAATTGGGACAAGGGCTTGCCGATGGTGGATTTAGACTATGAAGATGGGAAAGCGTATCCCAATTGGGACAAGGGCTTAATGTGGACAAGAAGAGACGGAAGACCTCCATGCCTACTTCTCGGTTGGAGATGGATTTGTGGAAGTTAAGAAGGTGGACGACTTCCACACCTTCTTCTCTTCTCCAAGTGTGTGTTCCCTTGTGAGAACCTTCCCAACCAGGGTAAGATCGATGATAGCCTCTCCCAACTGAGATGAGAGCTTGTGGCTAAAGATGATCGCTGGAGATGGAGATGGTAATGCCTATCTCAACCAGGATGAGGGCTTGGATGGAGGTGGAGAATGAAGAGGAAGAAGATGACCCCTCTACCCTAGATCTGATGATGCCTTTTATATCTCCTTAATGAATCAATTTCCTCCAAGTGAACCTAGCCACACACACCACGACCTTGCCATGGGGCATGACCTGACCATGTTGGCCATTGAGGTGAGCTTTTGGTCAATTTTAAGGAATAAGAAGAGTGGGACATGGCTAGGTTGTGTCAAGGGACATGGCCAGGCCGTGTTCCTTGCTATGATGTACCTCAAGTTCAGTTGATTTCTCCTTTGAGTCCCTGCAAAATAAGATATACTCATATATAAGTAGAAATGCTATTAATTTGAAAGGATTTGAGATAAAGCTCAAAATTAATCCTTACTCGTGAAATATGATATAAATACAGAATTAAGCACACGAGAGGATTAAAAATGCCAAGTAGAAACAAAAAATAATACGTCAAATTGTTAGTTTTCACACCCCCCACACTTTATTCTTTGCACGTCTTGGGAAAATAAACGAAACTAGAAAACAACCAAAACTCATCTTCCTATTAATCCCCTATCAACACTTCAAAGATCTTAAAAGGTAATTACTGAGAACCATCAAATTTACAAGGATCAAAACATTCATGGATCCAATTTTTACACTAGTCAACTAGCATGGTGATTTTAATCAACTTGAATAAACAAAGCATGATAGAGCCTCACATGGTGAATAGTTTCACTCTCGCTTTCATAAGCATTTACAAGGTGGAGTTTTCACTCAATGCTACTCATGACATTGCACTATTATATGCTTGCTTATTTTCTACTCTCCACTACGGTAAACATACACATACATAAATCCGAAGGACTTATTAGAGTTGTAATGCAGCAAAAAAGAAGTCAAAAAAAAAGAAGCTTAGGTAAAACAAGAAGAGAAGCTAGAGAGAATATGAGAGTAATGAAATGATGAACATGATAACTAGAATCACGTAAAATGCACAAAAGTCTCACTCAAACATTCTAACTCTCAATTTCCTTTCACCCAAATAAGAAAATTCTTTTTTTTGTATTTGTAGAATCCACCATGGCCATGGCACTCAACATGGCTAGGCCATAATTTAATTTAATTTTTTTACATCATGGAGAATCTAGAATTGAGCACGACCATGTTCCTCAACACGACCTGCCATGTTGTATTTTGTGGACATTTTTGTTTTCATTTTGAAACTCTCAGAATGGGGCACAACCGTGGTCATGGCCTACCCATGTTGCATTCTAGACAGTCTCATTTTATTACTTCTTCCACACCTAACTCCAATCCACCCCCCACACACCCATCTCTTAAAATGTAGCCATCTCGGACAATGTAATTCATCATGAAATCAACAAAACTATCAATAAAAGGAGGGCAAAGAATAAACCAATGAAGATGTGGAAAAGAAAATATAATGATCAATGGAAGTATTAGGTGAATTATTCAACTAGAAACAATAACTAAGCAAGGGAAGAAACCATAAGATGAACAAGAAAGATGACCTTCATCACATTCATGCATGCGTATGTTACTGTAATCTCGATATTACTTCTTCCACACCTAAGTCCAACTCCAATCCCCCCCCCACCCACCCACCCACCCACCTCTTAAAATGTAGCCATCTCGGATAATGTAATTCATCATGAAATCAACCAAACTATCAACAAAAGGAGGGCAAAGAATAAACCAATGAAGATGTGGCAAAGAAAATATAATGATCAATGGAAGTATTAGGTGAATTATTCAACTAGCAACAATAACTAAGCAAGGGAAGAAACCATAAGATGAATAAGAAAGATGACCTTCATCACATTCATGCATTCTTATGTTACTATAATCTCGAAAAGAAACAAAGCAAGTTTTAGAGTGTCAATTATCACAAGTCCAACTCACAAACAAAGAGGATAAAGAATAAGCATGGCTATGATCCTCACTAGGTAATTATGACTATCAAACTTAATCAATGAAGGTAGAATCCATCACCACACTAACGACAACATGCAAACAGAGTATTCAATCATGTCATAGAATCCAAAATTCGATAGTCAACTTAATAAGCTTTTACGATTCTCAAAGTATCATGAGGGAACATGCAAGGAGATGTAGACAAAACCAAACAAAGTGTAAAGTAATCAAAGCAAAAGTAAACACACAAACAAAAAGATAAAGAGAAACAAGAAAAAGAACATACTCCCCTTATTTCCTAGTAGCTGAAGGCAGTTCAATGGTAATAGCCAACTTGGGAGTGAGATGATCCAAGTGGGAGAGAGGGCATTCTTCATGTGGTCAACATCGTTAAGCATCACTCCCTTCATCATCATCTCCTTCAAGTTTCTTCTAGATTGTTGGAGACGGTTCAGTTGTAGCATCCACTCAAGAGATGGAATAGTTGTGGTTGGAGTATGCATCGCTCCTTCCACTATTTTCCCTTAGAAAGTTCTTCTGGGCGGTTGGAGGCAGTTCAATTGGAATATCTACTTTGGAGTGGGATGGTTTCAGATGAGGTAATGACCTCTCCCTCCAACATTTTTTCCTTAGTATATGGCGGTTGGAGATCGTTTAATTGGAGAATCCACTCTTGGGGGCTTGATTATTGCAGTGGAAGTTAGGGTCTTCTTCAGTATGAAACTTGGAGATGAGGCATAATAGATAATGAGAAGTGCTATCCCAATCATCTGAGCAAAAGCCACTTCTATTATAGTAGAAGGTATGACACATCATGTCTAATGGGAATGTCCAATTTGGGGGCCTCCAACTATTCAACACTCGCATATGGAACAACTCATCATTTTTACTTGCTACACCAAGTACACTTGTAAGTGTCCATCCACTGGCTTCTTTGTGTTGCCTCAAAACATTTAACAACTTCTTCTCCTAATAATTCTAGTCAATGATAGCTAGCAACTGTTCATCCAACTCCATATATAAAGGAAAGGGCTCTAACTCCAGTTCAGGTGGTTGCACAATTGATGGAAGAAATGTGGGCAATGCCTCTACTGCACAAATTCTTGTACTTTCATCCACAATAAGATCTTAAGCAACGTTAGTTGACAACACACTAATATCATCATCCTCAATATTTGCAACATCTATACTCTCCTCAATAATAACATCTATAACAATAATATTTCCATCCAGACTTTTACATGCATCATCATCGAAATCAAAATTGGCATCATCAACAACTTTTGATCACAACACAAAGAATTAGAGGAGTCATGTAGAGTTGCAGAATCATAGACAAGATTATCACAAACTCTACAATTCATCTTCTCAAGCACGTTGATACTATTAGGAATGGTCTCTAAGGGAAACTAATTGGAGTCTTGTGCTAGTAGTTGGCCAATGGATGATGCAATATGGTCTAAATGTATCTGGAAATTCTATAATGATACATCAACTCTCTGCTGGAATTAGAGACTATGGGTCTCTTGTTGTTGCACTTGCAATGTTAGTTGCTTCACAAGCTCTCTCAGTTCCTACATTGAGGTATATGTTTGAATGGGAGTAGGCATTTCTTCATTGAAGTCTTAGAATGTCCCCTAGGGAGTTGGCTCAACTTGTTGGAACAAATCTGATTTGTTAAGCATTAGGTCATTTTGAAATTCCAGTGGACTTTGATATGCTAGATATTGCTCAGTAATCTATTGTTGTGTGATCCCATGCACAAGCTCTTTCAGTTCTTGCATTGAGATTTCTTCTTGACTGAGCGCAGGAGTTTGCTAGACTTGTTGGAACAACTGTAGCCAGTTGGGCATAGGGTCATTCTAAAATCCAAATGGCCTTTGGTGTGTTAGGAAAGGTTGAGCATTATATTGCTGCGCGTCCCCATACCCGAAATGTAGATGATCTTCCCAACTAGGAACATATGTATTAGGCAATGGATCATACATGTCTTGATGTTGGAATTGGTAATACTGAGGTTGCTCTAGAAACTATTGTTGTGTATCCTCATACCTAAAATTTAAATGATCTATTCAACCAGAATTATAGGTATTTGACAATAAATTATACCTATTTTACTATTGGGGTTGATAGTATTGAGGTTCCATGGGAAAAGTATCATCTTGTTGTAGGATGAGGCATACATTAGATGGATGGAATGGATTGGCACAAATACTACAAATATTGTAGACTCGCATTGTTTGTTCTGGTTGCATGATCTGCTATTGAAATTGGTTCATTCCGAGCTGATTGACAATAGAAGCTATCTTATCCAATCTACTCCTCATGTCATATTGCTCAACACCATAAACATAAGCCTCATCAAAGACTCCATATTGTTGAAAATAAGACTCCATATTTGCTCATAATAGAAATTTTTGGTCTTACACAGAAACAATGAAAGAAAATAAGATCAAAGGACAGATGAAACACACAAGACAAAATACATAGATATAAGAGAATTAAGGCTCTAAACAATTTCAAAATTTTTGCGACTACCACAAAAGTAAAAGTAAGTGAAAATAAAATCAAAAAATGAAATGAAAATTTTTGAATGATTGAAAAGGTGGTCTAAACTGTTAGTGCTGGGAGCATAACTTTTAACCCAAGGTTTTGATATATGACTAAGGTTAAAGTTAGGTTTGTTAGTGATCTACAACTTGGTGTCAAGTGTGCAGGGGAAAGTTTATTGATAGTGAAAAGTCCTAGTGAGTGAAGCTAGGTAGTGGAAAGTCTTGGTGATTGAAGTCAAACAGTGAAAAGTCCTGGTGAGTGAAGTCAGGCAGTGAAAAGTCCTAGTGGGTGAAGCTAGAAAGCTAAAGTCTTGGTTGGTAACCAAGCCAAGAAATTTCTAGCTGGGAGCTAGATGAATCAAGTCCAAGTAGGTTAGAGAACTGATAACTCGATAAGACAAGTTCAAGTGTATAGAATCAACTGGGAGCTGATTGCTTGGTAAACAAGTCCAAGTGTATAGAATCAACTGAGAGTTGATTGCTTGGCCACCCAAACTAGATAGGTCATAATCCAGACAGGTAAAGTATGAGTAATTTTAAATCGTATATCCTACTCATTACGTGTAACAATTGTAGGGAAGTGGTGTTGGGTAGCCCGATGCAGTGTGTACTCAACATGTTTCGCAAAACATGCACAGCGGAAGACATTAAACAGTAATAATAAAAATAAATTATTACATCACACACATCATACACATACAAGGATACATCTCATGCAGACATGATCGATAAAATAAAACTTTTAATAATAACATTTACTCTAGGTATACCT
>JBBUKS010000049.1:2919598-2937706 GCA_038050645.1 Hedychium gardnerianum | reverse complement strand
AGCCGGTTCTCACTGAGATAGTTGCAGGCTACAAAGAATTTTTGCAAAACCTTGAAAGCAGACATCAGGCATGCATCGAAGCCTTGTTCACAGATACTCGTATGAGAATGAAAACAGGAAAACAAACAAGAAGGAAACATGTTCATCTCCCTTCAACATTAGATAAGTATAGTGAGCATGAAGAAGCATCAAAGTACCTTGTCTCGCCGAGGGAGAGCGCCTTTGAGAGGGCTCGTAGTCGTCAGTCGTCACGGCGAGGGAGGGCTTCGGCGAGAGAGGGCTTCGACGAGAGAGGGCTTCGGCGAGAGAGGGCTTCGAGAGAATCGCGAGGGAGGGCTTCGGCGAGAGAGGGCTTCGGCGAGAGAGGGCTTCGGGAGAATCGCAAGAGAAATTGATTTTAAAAAAAAAACTTCTTTTATATATTTATATATTTATTTATTTATATTAAAATGGGTCCTTGATATTTTTGGGCCCTGGGCAGGAGCCCTGGTAGCCCTGGCCCAGGGCCGGCTCTGCCTCAATCCACAGTTGTTCGCCTCCGACATAGACGTAACTTGTAAGAATACACCGGTGTGGAGGACACGTCGATCCGGTCGTGGCAGCCGCAGTCGAGGGCAGCCATATTGATGACTACGCCTCTGGGAGAGGGCCTAGCCACGGATAGAGTGACTTTGATCACAAGTGGAGGCTTGCGTGTGAGATGGTGAAAGCGAGGTTGCGTACGTCAAAGAGAATAAAAAGAAAAGAGGAAAGAGAATATTTTTTCTTAAAAATTCACTAACTCATTTTTAAATTAAATGAGAGCTGACGTAGTTGATTTCTCATTTAATAGAGCGAGCATTTCGTCTTTTACAATTAGTGAGAGCGAGCATTTGCTCATTTGATTTCTCATGTAATTGGTTACCATGACGTAGTTGGTTCTCATTTTTAAATTGCGTATAATAGATTTTAATTTCGCCCTCACGAACTGACTTAGTTGATTCATACAAGGGTGTTATTGCTAATAAACTTAAGATCGATTTTCAGTAGTTAGGGAATGTTTTGCTGATTGTCTCAACCTCTCTTACATGCGCTGTTGTTGTTGGACGAAACTCCTGTGATTTATCTCTCTTCCAAACAATGAAGGATTATCATGGAGGAACCATCGAGGTGACAATTTTATCTTTTTCACTGTTAATATGATTCGATCGTTCTCCAAAATCTTATATTTTCATACACCGAATTACCCTTTTACGTGCTATATTCATTATTCGAAATTAAGTTGCTTGGGCGTTACTTGAGTTTTTCTTTTCTCTTCTAGCACATGGTCCGTTTCTGTCCTGTTTTTTTTTTTTAATCTTTATATTTTCTGTGTTTTAGCACAAATAAACTCGGATTTACTCCAAAATTTGTTAGGCGTGTTAAGCCATGTTACTTCTGTGGCATCCTTGGCACAACAATTCGAAAAGCTAGCTACATTGTTCATTGTTGCCTTTGCCCTTGAGCTACTCCTCCCAGAGGAAAAGCAAGACATGAAAGTTATTCATCTTGCACAAGCAAAATTTAATTTGTTCGTACCAAATCTCACTTCCCAATATTTATACTGTAAGCGTTTTTACAGTGTTAAATTTAGGAACTTAAATTTCAGTTTTATGATTATAATCAGTGGTTTTGTATTATTTTTTCTTTCAAGTATTGAGATGTGAGAATGTATAATAGGAAAAAAAAAATGTTTGTTGTAATTGGTTACCATGTGGAGTCTTGTTATTGCTGGTTCTCATTTGATTGTAAAAGACGAAACGCTCGCTCCCAGTATTCCCGTCAGTTCGTCCCAAGACTAACACGGAAGAGGTAAATCACGAAAATTAATCTAGCTAGCCCGAGCAGTGATCAGTACATGAAAAAGGATAGAAACTTGATTATTAGTTAGAATTTGAACCTCATATCTCATGATGATAATATCTCATGCACTAGCTATCAGTCCATCTAGTTCTCACTTGTTATTACCATGTGATGTTCATTTGATCAATTCACAATGACTTGACTGATCCATCTAAGTTGAGTTTGACTCCCTAACCTAATTGACTCATTTTATTTAACTTATAGGATGAGGCATAAAAATCATATTGTATAGTTAATAATCAAGTTTTTCTAATTAATATTTCATCCCAATCTCCATGCTTGATTTTTTTTTTAAAAAAGATAAATCTATTATGATCATAATAAGAAATTTTAGTAGTTAAAAAAATTGTAAATATTTTTTTAAGAAAAAAAAATCATTGAATTGTTATATGATGTAGTGCGTGACTCATCAGAAAAAAGTGTGATGCAACATGATAAATCGCAATTATATGATATTTGTATGAATTTGAAAAAAAATATGCATTAGACTTATTAAATTAAAGCCTTTTAATTAAAAACTCTAAAAATGTATGCTAAAGTTACCAATTTGCCTTATACAAAAAATATAGAAATATTATGCTGCTCAACTCCAACTCCGGTGTCTGATGGAGATCACCAATCTATCATGTGACCGTTCCCTCTATGTACGAAAGTCGGACAACGTATCAAACTCCTACAAATATATTCTTCATCTTAAAAGCGTCGCCCTTTAATGTTTACGGCAATTGCCGATATAGCCGAGCCAACAAAAAAAAAAAAAAAAAGACTAAACAAAATGGCAATAAGTAAACAATCTTTGGGGGTTTTTTTTTTCAGATTAAATACTTACAAACTTGCAAACCTACACAGTTAATTACCGATCAGTTCAAAACTAGAGGAAAATCAACAACCTTACTGAATTTTCGTTTTTCTAATTCGACCAATCTGAAATCTCAATCAAAGAACACAATGCAAAACAAGTATTGGAAATCTTATAAAATAGAAACCATTATTGATTCAATCAAGAATATGATGAATGGTAACATGCTTTGCCATCTCAGTTTAAGGCTTGTTATACAAATATATATATATATATATACACTCAAAACTAGTTATCACCTGCGTCAATAATTGTATTGAAATACAGTGATAATATCTTTACTAAAATTTCCTTAATCACGGAGAGAAAGGACTAAATTATATGTTTGGTTCCAGAAAAATGGCCTAAAAATATTATGAACCAAGGACTGGAATACTTTTAAGTGTTCCTGTCCAGAAATTATTTAAAATATTATTATACATAGAAATTAAGGTACTAACAAGGGAAACACACAGAGTCACTGAAGTTTTATGTTTTTGTACCAACCATGTGCCGAATCAAACATGTATATGCCAATCAAATTTTCAAGGTAACCAACAATCACAGGTTGCTTTGAAAATAATCCAACAAATGAAAATACTTCTAACTGGGTAAGTTCAATGGTCTCGATGTTTTTTTCATTTGGAATATCGAACTTCAAAACTTAACTCATTACAATTTGTAATCCAATATCTACACCTTGAATTCAGCTACTTGCACTCAACTTGACCATCACTGATGTGTTTAGGGATTTTGTCAAATAGAGATTTTGTCAAATTGAGTCATATTGAATTGTATATGGTAAGGTGCAAATAAAAATTATAAAATATGTTAAAGAATTATTCTCCTTTATTAAGAGTTTTGATTCATTTAGTAGTATAATAGAGTAAAGATATTAAACGAGAGTAGAATGCATAAAGTTAAAATATGCTTAGATACAAAGAAGCATCCCAGCTAAGTACCTTGTTATTTTGGGTTGGATTTGGCTCCCTCTTGGGTTTTAACAACCTAGAATAAAATTGATATTGATTCATAACCAAAATATATAAGTTCATGTTATCCACCAATGACAAAGCACAAATTAGTATTTATTTCATTTCATTAAGAATTGAATAAAATGAGTAATACGAATTTTCCCTTCAAATACTTGACATAGAGAAACCATTGTCATCAAATCAAATGGAAAGCAACTTATAGACATGATACTACTTCTAGGTTACTAAAATATCATTTTTATTGTCATTTTATATATCAACGTGATGACATGACAAAAAATTATTCTTCTCAATAATTGTTAAGTGTCAAATTCACAGTTGGCCATCATCAATTTGGTGTCTCGATTTGATAAGATATTTTTTTCTTCTATATCATGGTCAACTTTGATATCTCATTGTGTCCATACCTCTATAGCATAATACAAAATCCATTATTCTTTTCTTCATTTTATATTAATCTGGTCTAGTTTATACTATATTGCATTTAATTTATTTTTTTAACAAGTTGGATTTGGTTTTGATCAGGTTAACTTTAAATTATTTTTCTTTTTTAGAATTGTCATATCAAATCATCATCATGGTACTTTTTATTTTCAATTCGTATGCAAGAATTGTATTGTTTTATATGTGGATCATATCAAATCATATAATATGTATTGTGAATCGTATGATACTATGTCAATTAACAATCTGCTAAGCGAACCAAGTACAACTATGTCAATTAATAATCTGCTAAGCAAACCCACATCAAACAACTTGGATTGTCAACCACCAACCAGTGGTCTTCCCTTAAGAACTAGTGTTTCTAAGAGAGAGGTTGGAGATGATGAAGCAGAGACGAGGAGAATATTATATATATATATATATATATATATAATATTTCAACTAAGATTTACTAGGATATCCAGCTGAGTTTTCTGAAGGACAAAATAACATTTCCTGCTAAAGTGCTTATCATGAAGCAACAATTATTAGAATGACTATTTATGCAAATCCTGGCTTCTGGAAAAATCTACTAAAATTTTCCAAGTCATACTCTACAAAAAGGATCAGATTAGAAAGATCTCTTACTACCATAGTTTGCAGGATACAATGAACTGAAAATAGACAAAATTTGTTTGACATCTTAGAAAGATGAGCCAAATTTCCTGTTTTACATATAATGATATCAGAAATACCAAAAATTAATTTTAATTAACATTCTATAAGAAGTATATTGACATTGAGAAAACAAAAGCATGGGAAGTAAAAAAAGATGAATGCAGAGATGTGATCTTATAGATTGCACCTGGAGGGAGTCACTGGCAAGAAAAATTTAGCCTTTAATCCATTAGTACTTCTTTGCTCATCCAAATCTTTAACAAACTCCTAACTTTACATGGTAATCAAAGAGAACCAATTCAGCTTAAGACTCAGCTATGCTCGTCCCACAAAATGAGACTTGACTCAAGCAATCAAGGATCCAAAAGAACATGACACCATAAGTGGCTAAAAGTTGATAACCACCGCGTGTGAGAAATACACAGGAGCAGCCTTTGAGAGAATTTTTATGCCTCTTACAATAAAATGAATCAGAAGGACCTCGCAACTCCAGCCTAACCAACAGAGGGCTCAGCCACTAGCCTAGGGCTACTCAGATCAGCCTGAACACCTGAATGTAATTGTTCCATTTCCTGAACAGGTATCAGTTCAGACTGCAATAGAGGTGCAATATTGTTTACATGAAGCCATGTCAACTCCCACAAGTTATCCTCATCTGTGGTGCTCCTTTCTGAAAGGATTCCCTTTGATTTCATGATCAACAGAATGTTCTTGAGAAGTTCGGGAATCAGTTCTTGTAGTTTCTCACTTTTCCTACCCCTCACCTTAAGTTTCATGCACTTCTCCATCCGCCCAATGACCCCTAGCCACAGCTTGCAGAAACTACTTTGCTGAGAAAGCTCTTGAACTAACTGCAAAAACACTCTTGATAGCAACTTCATGGCATGCATAAGTGTGCCCTCCATGTTCCGGTAATCTTTTGGTGACTGGTTTTGTACAATCTCCAGTAAATCATCAAGCACAGTAAATATAACTTGATCAAAGGCCCACAACCATGTTGAGGGTAACAGGCACATTCCTTCTGCTCCTACCAGGCATTTCTGCAAAGATAACAAAGCATGATTCCTTACTTTCTCTCTCTGATCCAGGCAGATCTTTCTCAGTGCTTGGATAAGCCTTTCCCACATCTCTCTAATTCCCTCTGAAATTTTATCAGCTTCCTCACCAGCATCTCTAGTCTCACGAGACCAGCAAAAAAGACAATTAAAGGATTCTGCCATTAGATCTATTGCACGTACTGATCTATCTGTTAGTCCAACACGAGATTCTGCAAAATGACGTGAAGCTTCAATCAAAAGAATATAGTTGGCTGGTGAAATGTGAGCTCCTTCAGACATAATGAACAAAAGTGCTTCAAAACCCACTTCTGAAGCTTCTGGGTGGCGAGCTGTGATAGAAAGCAGTGAAATTATGGTCCGCCAACCAACCTGAGATTTCATATGGGTTGCATTAGCCTTCACAAGCCGTGTGATTTCCTGAGTAATATTCTCACAATAAGCATCTGCAACACGTGCATCAAGTTTTAAAACCAACTGCAGTGATCTTAAAAGTTCATCAACCAGGTTCTCCTTGTAAGGTAGTAACCTCTGGCAAATTCTTAGCAGTCCAAAAACTGCCTTTTCCACAAGAGCACAAGGTATTGCAGTAGACTGAACTATATTGGCTATGTGCTCATATACACCTTGCCAGAGGAGTCCAATTCTGTCTCGATTGTTTAATGTGATAGCAATAAGTAGCTCCAAGCAGAAAACTGCAGTTTCTTCATCATCAGGTAAATTGGTAACTGTCTGTGGATGACCAGCTACAATAAGGGCCCTAGCAATCTGCATTAGTGAATCAGCATGTAAAAACTTGCTTTCCATGAATATACTGTCGATGTGACACTCCTCTATTATCTGCAGTGTCCTCTGATGAGCAGCAAGCTGCTGTTCATCTGGTTCCAACCTTGTCTCTTCAATGTCAAAAGATAACAGCTGGGTAAATCTCCCCATCAACCCAGAGGATTTACGAGGAGTGACCATTTGAACTTGAGAAGTAGAAAGTGAGTTAGGAACAAGCTTTCCATTGACTGAATCTAGAGACGTTTCAGAGTCATCAGTGGCATCACTGGTAATGCAAGCAGGAAGAAGACCCAACTTGTGCAATCTTAGTATGCAATCAAGGATATTTCTCCAGCCATTACGTATGCAGTCTCCATATGAATTTGCTATACTGAAAACTGTCTCAAGCGCTAATCTAGCTTTCATATCATCTGCAAATATGGTCACTGGTTCGTCAAAGAAAGATGAGTCCAAGAGGGTTGTGAATTTGCATAGGGACACTACTAAATCATCTAAAACATCTTCTAGATGGTACTGTGCTGAGATCTTTGCCACTGTCAAGAAGCCATCTATACATGTCAAAAGAATTTCTTCATGTTCTGCGTTATCAAAAACTACTGAGATAGCAGCAACAGTGGGGCCTGACATGATTGTAAACATTTGATGATCTAGGAGAGGACGGGAATCGCAAACAATATAAGGAGACGTCTTCTTGGACTTTCGGATAAGATTAATCCAACGGCTGTGATACATTTCTGAAAAACCAGAACCCTGTTCAGGAATTGTCCTTATCTCATTCCTGCATATTGAGTGATAGAGTTCTGATAAAAACTCCCTTGGAAGATCATTTCCACCATTAATGCGACGATTATTCCGTATAAAATCCTCCTCAGTCATCTTCTTCTTAACCTGGGCATTATGTTGGTCAGTATTGAGCATTATAAGTGAATAAGCCAGCACAAGGGCAGCATCTTTGTCAACAAGAATCTCTGGTGATTGTTCAAAGTATCGCTCTGAGAAAGCCTCAAGTACCCTCTGAATCTTCTGAGATTCACCAGGCAGCCGGAAGGTATCTAGAAAAAGGCGGAGAGCAGTATCCAAATTCAAATTCCGGAAATCAAAAGTGCGGACAAACTCATGAAGCACCTTCACACAAAATTCATCATGATTTCCCAAGTAATCCCCCACAAGGTTTTTATCCAATCCAGCTGTATATCTAAAGAAGCATGCCACACTATGGGGATCCAGATTTTCAGGCACGAGGTGAGTTCCTTTAAGAAACTCTAACCCTTTCTTGGGGTCTCTATTGAAATGATCAGCAACAATCATTAATCTTCTTTTGATGTGCTTCATATGATTGACAAACTTTACCCATTGGTTTGGTTCAGAGTAGTCTTCACATTTCAATGTCCAAAAGGGAAAAAATACCTCGAGTTCTAATGTAGTTTGTTCTGAAGAAAGAGGTGCATTTTCAATCCTATTGGATATTTCCTTAACCATGGCAATCAAACCATCCAGTGCAAGAAGATGTGTGGAAGCAAGAGGGCAATTAACAGGAAATGCACTCTTTGATAGAAGGTTGGCTAATTCTTCAAAGACATTGCTAGAAGATATGTCACAATCAAAGTTGGCATACATTTCAGCCATAAATGTTCTCTGCCTGCAGAAGTCCACAAGAGCCTCCATGGCTACCTCTTGCTGATGGTATGTAGCCCCATATCGGCTTTGTGCAACCCTCAAGATAACACAAGAGAAGAATGCCTCGAGCTGCAATTTGAGTTCAGTACACAATTGCCTATAGAGGTTCAGAACTATGCTGCAAACCATGGACAAAATAAGTGGACTCATGGACAACCCAAGCTGCATCAAATTCCTAAACAACTCATCTTGTATCAGTGTTAGTAACTTTTGATGCTGGTTTATTGATGAACCCCCTAATTCAATAACTGAATTAATCATTCCAAGAGCAAAAAGTGGCACGTCCTCATAAATAGCTATCTGATTTGTTCCACGAGTTATCCCGATATGCTCATCTATATTCAAAAGGGAACATAAAAAGTGGAATATTTCCAACATGCAAGGGATTCCATACGGTTCTACTTTAATTTGCTCTCCATTTGGAGCTTCTGGTACTGGTGAATGGCTATCTTCCTCACCTGTGCTCGCAGGTCCAACACTAGCATTTGCGTTATCTTCTTGGTTGATCCCAAAAGTTTGGTCCTTGTCAACTGCACCCATCTGCAAAACCAAATCATCATTTGACATGAAAGAAAACTCCAACAAAGTAAGCTTACAGATAACATGAAAATAAATTACCGAACTTTTTCCTAGTATATTTCATTAATAAGTACCTCTGGCTTGACAGAAAGAGATCCGGCACCAGCCTTTAGATCAGGCAAGCGTGAGAAGATGCATCGGATGAGCTCATGCATGGTCTGACGCGAGAACCTCTGCAGCAGCTCCCCCTTCGTGCCCGCCTGGTGTACAACACGGAAGCACGTGTTGACAACCGTGCAGACATGCTGATTGCTGAGCACAGAAGACGCTCGGCTCCGCATTATTGCAAGCAGGACCTGGAGGATCTTCATCAACACAGCCTCCTCAGACGCCGGATCCGTCACCTCAAACCGGCAGCTCGTGACCGCCTCGACCACCAAGTGCATGGCAGCGTCCACTCCTATACCAGCCTCCGGATCCAGGGCGTCCAGCATAACGATTTTGTAGATTGAGGACAGTGCGACGCCGGTAATAGGAGCACCCGTCTCGTCGGAGCAGACCACGTCGAGGAAGGGTCGGAGATAGAGGGAAGGTTCAATGGAACTCCAAGGGCTGAGGGCGTGCCCCCAAGAAAAGACCTGCCGGCGAAGTGACTTGAGAGAACGTATGAGGGAGTGTTCCAGTGCGGCGTCATCGTCGGAGGAACCATACCGGCTGCCCCACCGAACATTCCGGCGCATCACGGCGAGAACAGCGCTCACCTCCGAGCATATCACGCAGGCGAGGTCCCCCGCGTCTGGAGATATAGCATCGATGGCGGAATTCTGGATCCCTCGGCGGCCCATCTTGGTAGGAAAGATTGGATCTTTGAAATCAGAGGACTAAAAACGCATCAGCGCCAGAGGGATCCGAAGGGGATCGTATCGGGAAGTGATCGAAAAGATTAGATCCCCGCGGGAAGAGAAGTCCGGCAGATCTGGCGATGGAAACAAGAAATGGGAAGAACAAGTGGAGATCAGAGGTTTATCGAGGGATTAACGGGGATCGAGGATGAGGAGGGAACTCCGACGATGAAACGTAGACGCCAACGACGAGATCTCCGTGAGGAAGAAGAAGGTACGGAGGGAGAGAGAGAAAGAGAGAGAGAGAGAAGCTCTTCTCTCGCTCTATTTTTTTCTCTCAATTTCTTTATGATCTTTTTTATTTATTTGGACAAAATTTTAATCTCAACTCCTCGAAAAATACAACTTCGAAAATATCACAAACTTTTGGGCTAAAATGGAAAGGGCAACTCTCTAGCAAATAATTTTGACTTAAAAATTTAATTCCCTTTTATCACAAACATTTGTAAGTTTCTTTATTTAAAGATTTAATTTAATTTAATTTTCACGCGATATATCTGTATTTTTTGAATTTATTTGATAATTAATATGAAATTTTCGTAAAATTAAATTGATCATATCTTTCTTTAAGTAAATAAAAAATAAAAATATTTGACCTAAACTTTCATTATTTTTCATCTTTATTCTCTTATACTTAATTTTATATATTTTTATATATCTTTTAAAGAAAAAACAAGTGTTTAAAGAAATATAATAGCTATGAACTAGGAACGATATAAAGTCTTTGCTAGCATTAACATTTAGAATTTATTTTTATTATATTCTTTAATTAATACCAGTAAATATATAAGTACTTTTTTTTATCTTAACTTTGTATTCATAAAAATAGTCAAAACCTCTATTTTAAATTTACATGCAAGGATTCAAATTCTAAATAAAATAAACATTCAGAAAGTCAACTTCTAAATATACATAAATTATATTTTAAATTTATCGAATATATGAAACAGAGGAAAGATCGTCTATCTCTTAGTAAACCTAGCCCGGATAAGGCATGAATACAAACTTCAAAGTCATTTCAAAAATAACAAAGTTCCGATGCCATGTCGATATTTTCCCAAATAGAACAAGAGATTGGGAGATAAAAGAACCCACTATTTAAATCGTATGAATACAAAATTCAGTAATTGATACTCATTGCAATTGTAGTAGCTCCATGGATCTTTACAAGTAATTGCAAGCTCTGTGTGGATTCTATGAATGCAATAGGAACAATACCCTTTCTACCAACCTCTATTTTGTTCTTTTATTTCCATTTCTCCCAACACAAACAATGACAAATCTTGGAAGAAACTTTGATAAATTTAACAAAAACAACAGCACATTCGAATCGAGCTTTAGGGCGGCCTCCTAAAGCCAATGCTGAAAGTATTTTGTAATCCTTTTTTGCCAAGGCCAGCATTACCCTTTTGCATCATTGCCACGAATTCATTATAGTCGATGCATCCATCCTGCAAGATTACGATAATGAATACATCGTTGCGAGATTTGCAAGTGCAAAAAGACGACGGTGAATAGCATACATTATCTTGATCTACTTCTCTGATCATTTCCTCCAGCCGAACATCTTCTATACCAAACTCTTCGCAGGCTTGTTGTAGCTCGTCTGCAGTTATATAGCCACTGCTGTCTTTATCGAAATATTGGAAGGCTGCAAACAAATGGTCCTCTTTCTCTATCTTGTTTAGATGCATTGTAGCGGCGATGAATTCATCATAATCTATAGTGCCACTGTTATCGACATCTGCCTGAAATTCACATATCAACAGAGAGAAATTAATATCATCATCGCCATCTTCAAACTGTGGTCGGTTCCAACTAGTTTAGGTTGGCTATATGAACAACTCTCCATTAATAGGTTCAATTCTTCTATGTCTATCGAACATCTTCATATTATCTCAATCTATTGTAGCTCATTTATTGTCTATTAAAGCTACATTTTAATATTAATGTATGAAATTGCAACATCTAGTATAAAATTTGCGTATGATTTAAAGAAAAGTAGACATTTTTTAGCGAACATAGACTTGCATAACAATGTAGTAACATAAAATGGTAGAAGCATAGCAAACTTAATGCATTACAATGACGGTGAAAGTGAAAGAATGGCCGCAAAGAGAAAAAAGAACATTGTTTAAACGACAAACTTATCTAGAAGAAAATTGGTGGCAAGAATCTAGCATCTCGATCTTAATTCCCGTCTATGAATCAATTTTATGTTACTATCTACAGTGAGTTATTTGGAAAAAGATTGGTGTTATATATTCTAAAGTAACAATTGCAGATGTTAGTCGACTTTAACAGACAAGTGCAAAGTAAATGTGAACGATAACCACAGAAAACCTAACACGATAAAATCAATAACTATTACTATACAACTTACTGATTGCATCAGTGCAACAATTTCGGATTCGGTGAGATTGGCTCCCACTCTTTCTAATCCAACCTTGAGTTCTTCAAAAGTTATCTGTCCACTATTATCTGTGTCTATCATCTTAAACATCTCTTTGAGTCCAGCAATTTCCTCCTCAGAGAGGTTTGAAGCAATAACCTAGATAGAAAAAGAGAAAGAGAAGGGAAATTGTAGGAAACATATCAGTCAGTGCTAAGAATGAATAGCGAATATGTATTTAGTGGATGCATGATGTTTTTGAAAAGAAAAAAAAACTAATGGTCATATCTGCATCCATGTTATATGTTTTTAATTAAGTTGTATGACTGAAGTGTTGCAATTTTTAGGTCACTTCATTTCCATGGAAGAAATTTTCTTGAACAGTGTATCATGTAAGAAATATGTTTTGGATTAACACATGTAGATTACGAAGTTGTCATTTAACAAATTTAATATTTCAAATACTTCAACTAAGATAAATTGACTACTTATCAACTCAAAGCAAACATCGCTTTGCAAATTCAGTGTTTCCTATGGCACTAGAACACTAAATTTTCAAGTTCAAGCCAACTTCATGGCAATTCAAAATCCAATCATATGAGATCTTGAGTCATTTGGGGAAAATTCATATTCTAATTTGAGTTACTCAGTTGAAAATTGGATCTCTTTGAGTAGTCTAACCACCAAGTCTTTTGAGTCACTCGGTTGATAGTCGGATCCTTTAAGTCATCTAACTAAATCTAAATTCTACCGAGTCCTTTTCAGTTGTTTGGTTAGAAACCACACCAAATTGAATTTCCTAGAGTAGTCTGATTAAAATTCAATTGTACTCGGTCCTTTTGAGTAACTCGGTTGATTGTTGGGTCCTTTTTGAATCATTTGACTAAATCAAAACCTACTGAGTACCTTCGAGTCGCTTGATCAGAAACCACATCACATAGGATAAATTCAAACTCCACCCAATTCCAAGTTGCAAGCTTGTCAGCATGTCTTGCACCACTGCTCAAGCTCAGAACCAGAAATATGCTCGAGTCTTCAAGCACATCGCTGAGCCTCCGATAGGCTCCCCCACTAATCTCTACCAAATTTCTCAAACTATTCTATACATTCCAAGTTTTACTTTCCATGTAACAAATGCCATAATAATAAATTGTGTTGCATAATTGATAATTATTTCTTTGGCTCTTTAATAGAAGATTCTATAAATTTATTTAAAGATAATTAATGGGAGGACCTTGTGTCTGTCTAATAAAGCTCTATCACATGGGTGATGAAAGTCAATCACAATCACATCTTATTTGTGAATCCTAAATTCTCCAAAAGATAAGGGTGCATTTTTGACTATACAATTGGGATCTTCAAGACTTGATGATTGATTATTTGCAAGCTTCAAAATTACAATGTTTGGAGAAGCAGAGACTTACCCTGAGGGCCATCTTCTTGAGTTTATTCATTGCTGAAAATTGTTTCAAGCGAGTGAGGACTGCAGAATCCAGAGGCTTATCTGGAGCCACACCATCTACCTGAACCCAAGGATGGCCTGGAAAGTAATTGTAAACACCAGTGCAATGCATTATGTATGTGCCATTTTTAACTGAAGCAAAAAAGCAGGCTGACTTATCATATCTACTTCTTGGAAACAAAAATGGTAATTTGCAGCTATGTACAAAACTCACATAGAACTTCATGGGCAGTCAACCGCTTCTTGGGGTCTCTAACAAGCATCCTCCTTACGAGATCCTTTGCACTTTCTGAGATGCTAGGCCATGGATCAGACTCAAAATCAAGTGTTCCATGCAAAACCTCCTCAAATATACCTTGCTCGGATTCTGGGAATTGGATCATAGGGTTGAAAGAGTAGGAATATATATACTAATAGTAAGAGTGTCGACAAATTGCTTTGAAGTGGCTCGACAATAGAACTGAAAATTAGTCTGGACAAATTCTCACCAGCCCAAAATGGAGGCACGCCACTAAGAAGAATGTAGATGATTATTCCAGCACTCCAAACATCTGCTTCTGGACCATAGCGCTTCTTCAGAACTTCTGGTGCAACATAGTAAGGGCTTCCAACCACATCATTGAATATTTCTCCTGAAAATGAATATATTCCAGTCAGAAATCAGCTAAATCAGCTGAAATTCTTCCCACATGTTGTCTTATAGAATCTAATAAACCTACTATGAATCTATAACTGACATTTCAATCTATCAAACAGAGTTATTTTTCTCGAGGTATACATGACAGACTTATCTGAGGCACAAACAAGACCATGTATGGAGAATGATCGAGTGATCTTGTCTTGAACTTCTTGTTCAATATTTTAAATACTAAATGTCAAGTTGACTCACATAGAACAAGACCAATTGACTCTTATGGAGAAGAAATAAAGATGAACATCTAAGAAGGAAATTTGCATAATTATCTTTGATGCAATAATGTGAATTGGACCTATAGTTAGCTTTAACTACTTAACTTCCATTGTGAGCCAACCTTGACGCTCACTGTCTGACTTTGAAGTAAAAAATATCATTACCAATGTAGTTTGTGCACCATCTTCTAATGATGACACATTTGTCAGGACAAACATCACTCATGCTACTTATTTTCTGATGCACCATGTTATAGTGTGACAAGCCAACAAGTTTTCTAACAATTGGAGAAACAATTCGAAAAATTTTGTGGAATAAAAACCAAGAATGTATACAAGAGACGAGTGAACAACTGATTTAGATAGCTCTTTATTCCTTCCAAGACTTAGGATTGATGCTAACTTGAGATCACCTGAAACCTTATCCACTACTATGATGTTTTTATAAAAACTTCTTTTTAGAAATATATTTATAAGTTACTATTATCAAGCTCTCAGATGTGCTTTGTTCATATAGCAACTCAACTGATCATGAAATATGGCAGCTTGCTGATGAACTATGAACATCCACCTTGCAAATGAAAATTAAAAGAATTTTGTTTTAAATGGTCCTAACATATCGACAAACAGGTTCATTCATTCTCCTCCATTTTGTTCGAAGTCGATCTGAGTTCAACTTTTAACACATGCTCGATCAAGGGTGAATCTGAATTTATCTAAAAATGCTTATTTGCAAAACCAACAAACAGGAGTACTTCAAGGAGTTCATTTGTAGAAGGAAAGAAATATTACCAGGTCGAAAGAATATTGACAATCCAAAGTCAATGGTCTTAAGAGGAGCATCCTCCATCTGGTTTACAAAAAGGAAATTTTCTGGCTTAAGATCCCGGTGCATGACTCCCATGGAATGGCAAGCTTCTACTACTCCAACGATCACCCTCGCGAGCTCTGCGGCCTTCCTCTCTGTGTAGTGACCCTTCTGGATAATCCTATCGAAGAGCTCCCCACCTGCACACAGCTCCATGACCAAATGGACTGCCACTGCGTCTTCGTAAGCCCCTTTGATGGAGATGACACTGGGGTGGCCGGACAAGTGGTGCATTATTTGGATCTCTCTCCGCACATCCTCGACATCGTCCTTGGTGACCAGTTTCCGCTTCAAGATCGACTTGCAAGCGTACTCCTTTCCAGTTGCCTTCTCGGCACACAAAAATGTGGTACCAAATTGCCCCTGGCCAAGCTTCCTTCCTAAGTTATAAATCTCCTTCAAGTTCTCGGTCTTGCGCTTCAACACTGATCCGGCCTGAAGGCCGGCGGAGCTCTCAATCCTCTTGAACTGGATCGCCTTCTTCGAAGAATCCGCCGGCGCCGCGTTCCCGACGACTTCGGGGACTTTTGAGGGCTTCGAATCGGCTCCGTCGATCTTGATGGGTTCGGGAGCATCTGTGGCGACTACCGTAGAAGATTTCGGGGACTCGATGCCGGCGGCCGGCGGGAGAGACTTGTTCTCGGATCGGGGGCGCCAAATGGTAGCTGAAACTGATTGGAAGAAGCCATTTTTCGTCAGGCTCGGCCCGACGCATGTGTTGCCCATGAGATCCGCCGCTCAAATCCCTCCTATCTCGCTCTTCAGCATCCGATTTGGGGGACACTCGACGAGCATCCAAGATCTACTATCAGCTCAAACCTCACCGCTACAACAACACAATCCCAGCATGGAGCCGCAACCACAGAGGGAGAAAAAGCTTCCAAATCCAGAAACACAGGTAAAAATCAGAACTTGCTAACCAATAACAGGAACAAATGATCAATAGAGGTAAAAAAAAATGCTGGAAAACTTGAATCTTTGATTAGGAACGATAGTGAAACTGGACGAGAACAGCAAAAAAGATCTCGCAATTTTCAACGGTAAAGGTAACTCGAAGAAGACAGGGGATGGATAATAAAGAACTAGCAAGAGGGCAAAGATCGAGATGGATGGAAAGCGGAAGCAGGAACCCGTCAAGAACTCGAATTCCCATCAAATCCGCCTGCTCGATAGCGAATTGCCATGAGAAGAAGTGGAGAAAACGACGCCGAAATAAAGATAAAAATAAAAGAGCTCTGTTGTTCACTCTTATGCCCCTTCCTAACTTTGCATTACCAACCCCGTACAAATTAGATTTACCAAAGCGAAATAATTTGAATTAGATGCCTGGAGTTTATTTATTATCAGATTTTGCAAAATACCCCCCTCCCTCATTTCCAAAGTTTCATTATATGCCTTTAAACTATTCTATATTTTTTTAGTTTCAATATTATTCATATTATCCTTGATTATCTCTACCTAGTAATACAAGATCATTTTTTTTTACATTAAACTTTTATTAAATTCATTCTATATAAATAAAATATTTAATTAAAATTGTGTATAATTGATCCGATGAATTTATCAAGTTTATAGAGTAAACATGTCTGAGTGATCCAATAAATTTAAAGTTAATCAAGTGGATTTAAGGGGACAAAGTCAAAGTGGTTGAGTGAATTGAAAAAAAAAAAAAAAAAAGCAATTGATCAAGCAAGCTAAGTTGAATAGACAAATCAAATTGACTTAGTCGAATTAGTAAATCAAATGAGATGAATAAACTAGATCTACTCAACAAGAAAATGAGGTAAAGAAATTTGACAAAAATAAATAAATTGGACCTATCAAAAGAATTGAATAAATTGGAGGTTCTAGATGGGTTGAATAAAGTTGAAATTTTGAATATATCAAAAGAAAAAGAAAATAATTATATGAGTATAAATTTAAATGTCTATCTAAGAAAAAGTTGAAATGCAGAGGGATATAAGTGTTATTTCTCAAATTTAAGGATAGTTTGTGAGTACATTGTGAAGAAAAAGCAAAGGATAATTTTAGGAATGATAATGCGGTGGAGTGGGGTTTGTCATCCTCATCCCCGTTTTCGAATTATATTTTCATCTCTATCCCCGTCTGCATCTCCGATTTTTTTTTAATCGGAGATTTTTCATCCGGACCCGCAGGAATTAAATCTCCATTCTCATCCTCGTTCCCACTTTTTATTCTCGAGAATTCTCACTTCTCATCGAATATTTATCGAATTAATCGAAAAAATTTCATCTTGTTTCGATCCCCGTCCCTATTTCCGTCCTCGTCCTCATCTCCGTCTCCATCGTATCGTATCGGGATGAGTTCGGGGATAGAGATAACATTCTCATATCCGTCCCGATTTAATTTCAGGAATTTTAAAAATTTTCAAATCCAAACTTATATTCGAAAATTTTTCTTGAACCTACCTCTATTTCGGGTTTGTCCCGTGGAATCTTAAATTCGTGGGGAAAATTATCATCAATAAAATCGAACCCCCAGAATTATGAGGTTTCATTTTCGCACACGGAAGGTGTACGATAATAAATTCCAGTTATGCGAGGGTGCGGAAGCAAAATGAAGAGGACTTGCCACTGAAAAAGGGCACAACGGTCATTTCAGTGGTTGGAAACCGGCTTCGTCCTCATGTTTGACTCGCTCAGACGGCAGACGCGCTTTCTGAAGTTGACTTGGCTGCCTCCTAATAAATAAATCATATATTA
>JBBUKS010000049.1:2898716-2908992 GCA_038050645.1 Hedychium gardnerianum | reverse complement strand
TATACTTAGTCATTTGACACCAATACAAAGTAAGTATAATAACCAAAACATGCCTTTATTAATACAAGAATATGATAAATTGAGTCCTTTCGTCAACTATCACATGATTGACTCTAGGGCTTCTACTAACATGTTGACCTCTGAATATGCATATAAGCTGTGCTTAGATTTATCCGATAGGTAAATCCGATCTTATCAGGTGAAACTCAAACACCTGAATTATCAAAAAAAAAAAACATTTTTATCTTCATTCAATAGATGATTTCAAGAACATTTGCTTCTATTTGCATTTCTACGATGTAAAACTATGCCAAAAGTTTTTTAAAAACAAATATATTAAATTAAATTAAAATTTCAAAATAAATTTTATATTAGTAAAAATTATTCTAATTAATATTTTAATTTACCTCTCTCTATATATTTTCGAATTTAATAGCTCAACGGTGTCCATCTCCACCGTTCATTCTACTCATCCGACGGCGCAGAGGAACCGTGACAATTGGAAGGACCAGATCCCACCTTAACGCCGTTAGCTTCGTTGGCTGTAAAAGGGCGCTCGAGTAAAGCGAGGTGAAGCGACTTTTTTCTTTTCCTGTTTATTTTTCGTTTCTCAGAGGGAGGGAGGGAGAGAGAAAGGCGGATGCGGGAAGAGGTGATTAGCTCGGGGACGGCGGACGCCGTCGCGCTCGCGAGGTCTTCTTCTCCTCCTCCGACACCAGCAGCGAGGTCTTCTTTTTCTACGTCATCTTTATCGCTTGCTCTTTTTACCTAGGGTTTCATAGTTCCATTTTTCGGTATCTTGTCAATTTTGTCTTCTTCTGCAATAACTTTCCGATCTGAAGCACTAGGATTCTACCCATGACCAAAAGCCCAAATTGTCGCTTCTTCTTCAAGCTCAAAACCTAAACCTGAAACTTGTTATGCCAATGTTGGCTCATTTTCCTTCCACTGGCAAAGAGAATGCGTAGGTCTGTTGTTCTTTCTGTTGAAGTGTTATAATTTTAGATCAAATGTTGGCGTTCATGGTACAAAGTTTGACTGACGCAGCCACTTCATGCTCTGCTTATAGGTTTTGTTTTAAGGAGACAATAATTCTGATGAAGTCGCCTTTTTCAATATAGGCAGAACTAGAAGGCTCAACTGCAAATGAATAACCATTAACGACTCTTAAATGGTGTGTCATGCTATATCAGAAAAATTTATGTAAACCAGAAAATAAAATTTCAACTCTCATCACTTCAGGATTTTGAGAAGAGGGGATCTCTGCATTTAAGCTCAAAGGGAATTTATTAAGGGAAACAATTGTTATGCTGCTTTATTGTATAATCTTTCACTCTTTATTTTGCTATTATTGTCAAAATAACCTTTTAAAATTTCTTCTTGTATTTTCTAGCAAATATATCAAACTATCAAAATTTGACAAGGTACACAATTTTAAACTTTTCAATATTAAATAAGGTTTAGAATCCTAACTGCACTAGAAAGTCATTTCGATCTAGAATTGTTGAACCTAACAACTTGGTGCTGAAAATTGTTTATTGATGCTTGGCAACAACTTATGGGATTCTAACAAAAATTTGTGGTGTTCCTTCATCAACTGTGGAGCATCATGCACAAGCTACTGACATAATTAAGATATGTGAGCGCTTAAAGTAGTTGTCTCCAATCTAATTGAATCCCCACCTTGCAGTCTAGAAGCCACTTGCATTATTGTTCCTCTTACAATTTATAGAGGCACCTCGACTAACCTTCATGCAACAATCTTGTTTTCATATCCTCACACTATTCCCTTGCTTTCTCATAAGCACAACCTTCTAATTTGTGTCGGTATCCTTGTTTGTTTCTGACCAACAATATATCATCCTGCTTATGCGAGCTTTCTTTTATAATATTGCTTTGCCTTGAGGCTTGAGCCACCACATCACTTGTTCACAACAACCATTAGGACCATGTTGTTGACTCATGTGCACATGTCAGATGGCTTGTTGTAGCTTTAATTGCAAACAACATAGTGCTGAGCTGCACCACCATCCTATTCTTATGAAGAGGGTCTAATTCATTTTATCTATAGCTTTAACAATAGTAGTTGAAATTTCCTCATTAGAAAACAACGATGCTTCTCTCATTTTCTTGAGCCATTGGCGCAATTATTACTATCACCAATTGAGATGCACTTGGTTGGTATCCACCTCATTAAGGAATGTTGTCAACTTTGATTTGGTCCATTCTTATGAAGGAGCAATTTTAGTGAACTTGTCAAATCATGCTAAGTTAAAGCTGTTGATATCTGTCATTCACAATTTGAAATGCTCTTTCCTTAGTATTCTTCTTATCAAGAGATGGACTTGTTCATTAGTGGTTTGCATCCCAAGATACAAGTTGAAGTTCAAATCAACCATGAGATCTTAATTACGGGTGGATTTCACAAGGTTATATGAGTGCCATGCAAACCACTATGGTTCTCTCACAACCACGACCATACGGTCTTTCCTTAATTTTCAGTAATATGGTCTGTCAGATCTAAGAAGGCCCACAAGGGTGAAATGTCAGAGTGAAAAGGAAATGCTTATATTTTAATACTATTGCTATATTTCCACTCTTGTGTAGTAGGCTTTTGATCTCATGCCTATTGAACCATTGGGATTATTATTTCTCCAATTTTTACAGCATTGATAATTATTTTATTAGTGTACTAATAATTGTGGAATCATGTAAAACACCAATTATGCCTACATGGCTGCAGTTCGTTCATATTCAATTGATATACTCATGTTGATACGAGTTCAGTCAATCAAATAGTTGGATTTATTTGTATCTTTTTGTCAATCCATTAATGAATCTTATTTGTAGTATATAACATATCCCAATGTAATTGTCGATTCATTGAACTCCTTGGAATCAAACTGCATTTTTAAATAGGACAACCCAATTTATATATTTGTTTTTGAGATAAACGTTTAGGTATTAAATGCTAGTAGCTAGTTCTGTCTCATTCTTTAACTTGTTTAGCTTGGTCAATCTACATCTTGTGTCGAGTTTGATTCTAGGATTCTTCATTGTGCCACTAATTGTCTTAGAATTTCAGGCAACTTTTTGTCAACTTTTATTGAGTGGAAATTAGGACTTCTCTTATATCAAGGTTGGAGAGATGACATTTACAAGTGCAACTACAGCTTTCATTAATACTTCTGGCAATAGTTGCTTCAGTACAAAACTATTTTCTTAGCAACCTTGCATGCTTGTGGAAATAATTATATTATTTAACTACTCATATACCAGTGCTATTTAGTAAAGAGAATTTGTGTAAGCATACACGCCCTTTGAAGTGCTCTTACATATCATAACTTGTTCCAAACTTGTTTGTGGGAGCAATTATGTCTTGGTTAGGAAAGAAATATGCAGATTATTTTGTGCTTGGAGAAACTGCTTCTTAGGTTTAGGAGAGATTCAAATGATGTATTACTTACTATATGTGATTGTAAGTAATCCATATTAAAGCAGAACCTCCATATGAGAGATTCAAATGACTGTTTGTTGTCCCTTTAAAGCAGTCATTGGCAGAACCTTTCATATTCTATTCTGAATAGGTTGAATGCCTGTTTTCATAGGATTGGGTATTCCTATTTTTCATTTCCCTGTATAATTACACATCTTATAGATAGGGAACAATAAATACACATTTCTTTGGCATCGTCAATTCTATTTTAATCAGCAATGCTGTTTGAATGAACCTTTAGTTTAACATGGATATTGAACAGATTATATTTTATACTGAAGCATTTCAGAAATGAAATGTAGCTATCTTCTTCTCAAGCATATTGTCACTTCTTATAGTTCTGTTGGAGCATCCTCTCCTGCTGCTCCAACAAATGCAACCAGCATTGATTGGCTTGGTAGCATCCAGGGTTCCAAGGTTGGGTCTTTATCTCGTGTTGGCCCCCAACCGCCTCGAACTTCAATGAGCACAAGTGCTTCTGGCTCTGCTCTGGGAACTTCAGAACCTTCATGCCGACCCTGGGAACG
The DNA here is from genome assembly GCA_038050645.1 of Hedychium gardnerianum. Taxonomy (NCBI): domain Eukaryota; kingdom Viridiplantae; phylum Streptophyta; class Magnoliopsida; order Zingiberales; family Zingiberaceae; genus Hedychium; species Hedychium gardnerianum. The sequence goes on along the minus strand of JBBUKS010000049.1, from coordinate 2,904,969 downwards.
GGGGGACCTACTTCGTCGTCTTGCCACGTTCAGGCCTTCAAATTGGTCTGCAAAACAAAAGGCTAGTAATCAAGGCTTTCTATACTTTTCGACTGAGTTTTGATCTAGTTGTTGAGTTTGTTCAATATTTATGTGCTAATCTTTGTATTTTTTTATGTTTTGCCTTGCAAAACTCAATAGTGAAAATTTATGTACATGTGTTGTAAAAATTTTATATAACACCATCATCCTTTCCTTCTTGACATTTATTGCAGAAATTGGCTTCTTTGGTTCATGTATTTTTGGACTTGATGCTGCAAAAAATTGGCTAGCAGTGATGATTTTTAATAAATAAAATAAATATGATTAGGTGAAAATACACAACAAATGCTAGAAAGAAGCTATTAAGCACATGACCATCCACAATCACCTGTTATATGTCAATGAAATCTATCTCTTATGGTAATTTGATTTTAGGACGATTAGTTGACTTATTTATCTTTGGTGTTATTGAACTATTCAAATCAGTCTCATCTCTGTTAAATCCTGTCCTGTTATCTCAATCCCTGCAATGAAATTTGTGATTTTTTATCCAGGTTAGTCTATGCATATTGCATGCATTCAATTTTCAAACAAGTTTAAAATATCTTTGGGAATTCCAGCAGGGGAGTATGTATCACACTCGTTTATCAGTTTTATACATACAAAACAATATCATAGTATTTTGCAGTCCTTTTTCTACCCTAAAATCCTTGTCTTTCTGATCTCCCAATATGTTTCCCTGCTATTTGATATTGATTTTTTTTATTCTGATAGAAGAACAAATATTGATGTCCTGTTGCTCAGTATAAACGCATGTTACATGCTAAATCTGCAGGGAGCAAGTTCACTGTCTTGTGCTCGGAGAGGATGGATTAATGTCGACACAGATGTGATTGAATGTGAATATTGTGGTGCCCAACTCACCTTTACCGTGTTAGCATCTTGGACTTCTACAGAAGGTAATTTTCAGAAAAATATTTATTAAAATTTCATAATATCTACTCATATTGACTACTATCTCTTTTATCGTTCTAAATATTCTTTTACATTAATAATTTGGTTTTCCAATACTGTCTGATTTCCACTTATTTTCATTTGGTTTGGTTTATTATAGAATGATTTACTCTGGATTCGAGCATGTAGCAAAATAGTGTCTGATATTAGCATTTTTGTTTTGACTTGTCTTGATGTCTTTAACTTTTGCTTTTATTGCACAGCAGAATGGTAGTTTCTATCAGTTTTCCACGTTGAGCCTACATCTAAACTCTCTTGTATACTGCATGATCCTTTCAACTTCATGTATATTTTGTTTGTACTAGTTGACCAGGCTGTGGAAGCATTTGCTGAGCGACTCGATGCTGGCCACAAAGATTCTTGTTCTTGGAGAGGAAATTGCTGCGCTGACAGTTTGGTGCAATTCCCTCCCACGCTTCCATCAACAATTATTGGTGGTTATAAAGACCGCTGTGATGGCCTTTTGCAGTTTCCCTTCCTTCCAGTGGTAGCTTCATCTTCTATTGAGACTATGAGGCTTACCAGGAGCTCAAAGATTGATCACATGTTAGCTCAACCTAGTGGTTTTTTTTCTGGGGAGTTAGGTTGTAAAGATGATAACAATACAAGCAGAAAGGTATCTCGAGACTATTCCTCTTGTGGTCATTTGCATGTAAGTTATTCAATGTCCAAACATTTCTCAGTGTAGCAACTCATTGAATAGAATTTTATATGCTCTCCATCTCCATTTACTTGACTTTCTTCCTATGGTAGGCACAAAAACTTATAAGTCTCTGTGGATGGGAACCTAGATGGCTTCCAAATATTCAAGATTGTGAGGAAAACTCTGCTGAATCTGCTAAAAATGCACACTCAGTCCATCGTGCTGAAGATGAATACGATCATGCTGATTTTCATGTCCTTAGTAAGAATGCGTTGACTGCTTCCAAAAATCAAGAAAAAGGAAAGGGGAAGGCCTCCATTGAAGAACCAAAGTACAACACAAGGTCACCTTTACTTGATTGCAGCTTATGTGGTGCAACTGTCAGAATTTGTGATTTTTGTACAGTGCCTCGTTCCGCTCGATTTGGTGCCAACAATACTGATAACCCTGATGTTGGTAAAAAGTTAACATTGACACGAGGTGTAAGTGCTGCTAGTGGTATCAATGGATGGGTTGCTGCAGATGCTATGGCAAAGGAGCATATTGAGGAACGAGATGAAGCAGCAATCGCAGATGACGATAAATCACAGTCAGTTGTTGGTGTGGATTTGAATCTGACCATAGCAGCAGGTTTGCCATCCCATAATCCTGACTTGCCAGTAATGCCTGAACGTTTTGACGATGGTGGTATGGGGAGGGATCTGATAATTGGCCAGCCTACTAGAAGTGAGGTTGGAGATCGGGCAGCATCTTATGAGTCATGTGGTCCAAGTTCGAGGAAGTGTAGCTTGGAGGATGGTGGGAGCACTGTTGACAGGCCACAAGATAGAATTTTGCACGCTGATAGTATAGAAGGAACTGTTATTGATCGAGATGGAGATGAAGTTGATGATGACACACAATATTCAGGCGGACCTAACAAACGGGCTCGTGGGTTTGATATTTTTGATACATATCATCCTTTATCTAGGGTGGGTTCATCTGGTGCTGGTCCCAGCCGCAATTTATGCTTTGATATTGTTGATGCAAACAGAGTTGAATCCAAAGAAGAGAGCGACATGGGAGTTGGTCTCCTGTCTCACCGAGATTCTGCTCGTGCTTCGTCTGTTATCGCAATGGACGTGATTTGTAGTGGTGAAGAAGATTCCATGGAAAGTGTTGAAAATTACCCTGGAGATGTTGCAGATATCCAATTTCCTTCACCTACCATGCATAGGAATCTTGATATGAATGATGCTTTGGATTCTAGTAATCAAATTCAGCAAAATGCATACATACAACATGCTGCTGCAAGTGTTGCTAGGGAAGTTGGGGGTAGCAGTACTGTTGAAGGGGAAGAAATTGTAAATGCAGAAACTGTCACTGCTTATGTGCGGGATAGGATAAGTCTAGGCATTAGTGCTGGAAGTGTTGGTATGGGTGCAAGTCATGAAGCTGAAATTCATGGAACTGATATTTCTGTGCATAGGCCAGAGAGTATTGTAGGTGATGCAGAACCCATTGCGGAAGTTACGGAGAATTTAGGGCAAACTGGTGAGTCCACCCCAGGACCTGCGCTGGTGGATGAGTCTCTTCGAGAACCAGTCATTAGAGAAGATCCTCATGGCTATAGCCAGGAGATGATGTCTCAATCAGTTGGAAGAGCTGACAGTGGCTCAAAGGTTTACGGTTCACATAAAGCTGACTCAGTTGAAAGTGGTGAGAAGGTAAGTCACACCTTAGGTCCAGAGAACAGTGCACATCCTTCACTTTCTTGCAATGCTATGATATACTCAGCATATGAAGTATCCAAAGAAGAGGTAACTCAGAGGGGCAATGTGCCAATTACTGATGAATATGGACTCATGATGTCTGGCAATATTCCTGGAAATAGGATAGGTATCTCATCTTAGTTTTTGTTTATCCTTTTTTATTCCCATAAATCATTATATCTTAGCTTTTACCTTATAGTTGTACTTGATATCTAATCCCTATATCTTTGGTATGTTTTTTTTTCAACAAGGATAAATAAATAAAGTTGGTTGTAGCATAATTCTCAAAATTTCTAATTTTAGTCTGTGTACCTTGTGTGCTTTATTTTACTTGCCTTGCCTTTAATCTGTATATCTTAAAAATGTTGCTGAGTCTTGTTCTAACTGCCTCAGTGAACATATCAATTTCAGTTAAACCCCATTGCATCCCACCTCTAAAAATTAATACTAGATTTCGGTTGAAACCCCTATCTATATCACATGAAACTTAAACTAGTCTACGTTTTAGTACAAGGTCCTTTCCTTCCATGTGAATCTTGCTTGAGAAAATTTATCTACTAGTGACTCTAGAACTTACGAGATAACTTCTAGCAGCTTGGCCTTTTTATTCTTACTCAAAATAAATAGCAGAAACTAAAATTACTGAAACTTGATATGACACTGGCAGAAATGTTGAAGGACAAATTCGTCCTCCACATTTTGTAGGTCTTCTTCAGTTTTACTTCACTTATATAAATTAATATTTAACTTGTGCTAACTAGGAGATTGATATTAAAAATACTGCTTTCAGTTTACTCTGGCATTCATGGAAAATCAGAGAAATACTCTGAATCTTTCAGGCAATATCATAATTTTCACAATTTATTTTTGGCATATTGTGCTTATGGTAACTTTTGGTGATCTGATGCTTGCACTACTTTTTATTGAGCTATCTTATTTTAGTTCATCAAGCACTGTTATTTTTTTGTTGCTTCAGGAACATCTAATGGAGAAAATGGATATTATGTAGAAAATGAAGAGTTTGATCCACTTAAGCACCACAACTGCTATTGCCCATGGGTTAATGGAAATGTAGCTACTGCTGGTTGTAGCAGTGACACTGGATCCGCATCAAATAATTCAGAAGTTGCCTGTGGTTGGGAACTTACTCTGGATGCCGTGGATACTTTCCAGTCTCTTGGTCATCTACCAAACCAAATTATGCAATCTGAATCAGCTGCTTCTCTATATAAGGTGAGCTCACTAGTTTGGATTAATTACTTGTGTGTGCTTTCCAAACCCTTTATTTTTTAAACTTGTTATTGTTCTTTTTTAACAGTTTGTGCCTAGTTCCATCCTTGTTATTTGAATACTCCTGTGTTGCATGATAGATTTCTGAGTATATATTTCATCTCGCCTCACCCAAATATAGAATTTGGATGATCACATAGGATTGTTGCACATAAAGTTGGTGAGGCAAAGTTTAGTATCTTGTTCTGAAGTGGGCTTGTAGTTGTGAAAAAGATGGTTACATAAGAATTAATCTTTTGAAGGGAGAGAGCTATTCTATTTGCAATATTTCATTTTGGATTCAAAACGCTATAGCTCTTGTTTCTTGGATGTAGACCTTGTAATATGGACTCTAACTAACACTTTATTGGTAGTGAATCCTTGGAGGGCTTATCTATCTATGAATGTATAGATAGAGACAAAAAGTGAGAGCAAATTCATAGAATTTCACCTTCCAATTGACCTTCTGTTTTGAGGTCAAAGTTGTCAGGCCTCCATGGTATAGGTGCTTATGTTGACTCCTCAAACATCAAAGAGGTTTTAAATTCTTGTGTAATAAATATACAAGTCATAGGCGCATAGATAGTGCCTAGAACATAAAATGCTCAATTTGGTAAAGATGATTGCTAAATGCTGAGAAAACATATGCAAGATTGTTTTCTAGTTCTACCATAACTTTCATAGATGACAACAACAAATACTTATCTACATTGTAGTTTTTTTTTTATCATACTTTCATCAGTGTTGTAAATGGCGATAGGCGGTGGCGGGGTGGTTAGTAACTGCCTCGGTCGCCTAGGCTGTTGAAATTTTAATTATTTTTTATACCTAATATTATAAATAGTCAATATTCTTTATGATGTTTATCCATAAATAAGCTTCATACAATACAATACAATTTATATAAGGTATAAATAAATATATAAATATAACTAATAAGATAATTAATAAAAATTCATCACCATATTAACACTAAAAAAGTAATATTATTACTTCTACCAAAAGTCTAAGTTTAAAATTCAAAGTTTCAATTCAACATTCTAACAAACTAATAAGGACTAACTAAACATAACTAATCTTCTAAATCATCTACACATTCACCGTCAACTACATCTATAATCCTCTCATCATCAACTCAAAATCAACATCTTCTTCCTTCTCCTCCTCCGATGTATCTAAATCCTCATCAAGTTCTCTAATGGGGATGTTGCTTGCGCTCCTCCTTGGTTGTAGCACTTCATCCGCTTCCGAGGCCTCTGCCACCATTCTCCAAGTGAGTCCTGAACTCGGCTCAACCTCATCTTCATCATCACGATCAACAAGCCAACCTTGAGCTTCACTAGCTTGAGAGGATAGAAGCAAATCTCTGTCCATTTCCCTTTTATTCTTCTTCTTCGTAAGATTGACGTTGAATTTGACATATACAAGATCATTCAATCTTGATGTAGCCTAATCCTCTTCTTAGTATGTATCTAAACAATTAGAAAATTATTAAAAACTAATAAAAAGAAAAAATAGATAATATAATTTATGAATTGTTACTTACCCCTTCAAA
>JBBUKS010000049.1:2876860-2894176 GCA_038050645.1 Hedychium gardnerianum | reverse complement strand
ACTTTTGTCGATCCTCGATCACGGGCCATACACGTAAGATTAGTAACTTTATTACATTTACCGTTAATAATAATTATCTTTAGTAATTATTTACAATATACTTTTTTTCAAACAGGATGAAATCACAAATAGAGTAGCTCAGACATCTCAACCACCAGTAGAGGGAGGGGACTCACAACCTCTATCCACTGATGCGGTAAATGAGATCTATTATGATGTTGTTGGTGGAAGGACGAAAAATTCCTTCCTCTATGGCCTTGGCTCCCAGGAAAAGTGGCATTTGATCGTTTGAGGATTCCTCGGGGCCGTCCTAGTTCTTCTTCTTCTTCTTCGGAGGTGCAGTCATTAAGAGAAGAAAATCAAGAACTTAGGACTCAACTGGCCATAGTGGAGCAGAGGTTATCTGATCAGGAGCAGAGGATTGCTGCTCGAGATGTGATGCATGATGCTACCTTGGCTGAGATGCGAGCATGCATTGCTCAATGGACTCAATCACAACATCATATTGAGTCACAGGAGACTCAAGACCCACGGGACATGAATGATAGCTCATTATGAGGTATGTTCAATTATAATTTAGTTATATTCTTTTCAATTGAATAATAATATTATGTGATAATATTATGCTTTATCACTCATTGTAGGTGCATTATTCTAATTATTATATTTTGTACTTGATGCAGGATTTGATGATGGAGTTATTTTTTTTTGTTAAGGATGGTGATTTGTATCAAACTTTCAATATGAATTGTATCATGAATATGTTTTGTGATGTTATGGTTTGTTTTTGATAATTTTTTATTGTAATATGGTTTGTTTGTGATAATTTTTTTTTGTTTGTGATGCTATGAATATTTTATTTATCTATTGTGTGTTTGAATATGTTAAAATGCGTATTTTGTGATATACCATCGTGTGTGATTTTAGTATTATGGAAAATGTAAACAGGAAAAGGTAATACAAAAGAAATTCTACTTGTGGTATTTTGTAATTACCGAAAAAATCATGTTTTCCGTCGGTACCGATGGAAAACATGATTCCATCTGTAATTATCGACGGAAAACATGATTTAGTCGGAAAGCAACGATACGGAATAGTATTTTTTTTCGATATACTTCCGATGGAATCCATGATTTCCGTCGATAATCACAATACAGAACAGTGATTTTTATCTATATGCTACCGATGGTTCATCATTTTTCGTCGGTAATTACCGACGGATTTAGATATTCCGTCGGTAATATTACCGACGGATCTATGGATTCCGTCGGTAATTATTGCGACGGAAATAAATTCTGTCGGTAATATTTACTACGACCCAATATTTTATAACATTTAAATTTTAGTCGTTAATTCGTCATTAGATGATTCTATCGACGGAATACCGACGAAAATTTTCATCGGTATTGATTATTTTTTTTGATAGTGTGGACCTTCTGATTCTAGAGGCTAATTCAATTCTCAAGGTAGTTGATTTTGTCATCCATGTTTTTCTGTATTTACACTTCTTAAAAATCACTAATTCTACCTTGTTCCCTTATACTTGGATGTGTACCTAATTATTTGGAGTTGCAATTATCAAATCAGTAATTAGGATCTCATCTCATTCTTATAAAAGCACTCTGAATAAATGTAGACAGAATTTTCAGTTTATGGTACCATGTGAACCACTGATCTAAATTCTGAGCCTCCATGTGTCACTTTAAGAATAATATAGACACTATGTATTAGTTATTATTTGGATTAATTAGACTAATCCTTATAATTTATTTCTTTCGTATTGATCTTGAGACGAACTAATGGAGACGTTGAGACGAACGTTTCATCTTTTACTACTAAAAATAATATAGACACATTATTGCAGGTCTGAATCATAAATTACTAAAAGGTATGGTTAAAATATAGTAAAGGGTTGTATTGTGACCAAGTACATATATAGGAACATGTTACTACCACGTAAAAATCATTCTTAGCGTGAATTTTGCTTTAATCCCATGGAAAAACTTTTTGATTTTAAAATACATAATTGAATTAAAAGTTTGTGTGAATTGCTTACATGCATGGTAGATAACCACTCAAGGATAGTCCAGAACAGCACAACATAGTTTATAGTGACTTAAAACCAGCTGAAGTAGTGCAGTATTATGTGAGCAATAGTTGTATATACAATTTTTTTTTAAAACTTCTGATCCGCATTGGTTTCATTGAACTCCAAACTAAACTCAACAAATCATATGATAATGCCTTTTGGTTGTTTCACTGGCTAATGCTGTTCTATAGCAAGTTTATAATAGTTATTAGTCCTGTATAGTAGGTAGAAGCATATCATTGTGGATGAAGAAGAAATTTTCACTGTCCAAGGGATTGTTAACTTCCTTGCCTTCCTAAGATTTATTGTTAGATTAACAGAACAAATTTATTGTTGTATGTGATCTATCATTATATAGACAAAGCATCACCTCATCCATTTCTTCCTGTGCTTTAATGTTGATTGAGAGTTGTGGTACTTCTCTCTATCAATAATTCCTCAAAACACCTTTCTCAAATAAACTAATATGGACATTAAATTATAATCTACTATAGTAAATAATATATTAAATTTAATATTATTTAATTACTTTTTGTTTACAAATGTGATAATATTTATGAATAAATTGTTAATTATTGGCTCTATATTAATAATATATTATGTATTATTTATACATCTTAGTTAATATCAAATTATTTTAGTTTGAAAGGTTTCTAATGCAGTTAGTAACTGCATGAACTGGCAGTTAGTTTCTAATCATCTCCTTTTTCTGTGGGTTTTGATGATTGTTCTCAAAACATTTCAGAGACAATTGGACTTGTATGTGCTCCCCTGTATGTATAACTAAAATCATCATAAATATTTGTAAGCATAAGGTGCTTTCGTTTATCCCGAGCGTTCTTTATTATCAATTCTACAACGAGATGAAAGTAGGTAAATTATAGTACCGAATGAATGAACTCCGTGGAAATCGATCATTGCATTGCCCAATGAAGCTAGAATTGGTTTACTTGATGAATTCTACTAAATAGATCGCAATTAAGAATCAGTCTCTTGTCTAAAGAGGAGCACTTATTCAGATTAAGATAAGCACATAATGTAATTAATCAATGCAATGCAATACAATAATTCTATTCTTTCTCGATCGGTAGACACAATATTATGAGTTCTAATGACTCGAAAAAATTATCAAATATATTTAAGTTCAGATCAAATTTGATAATTTAAATATGAATTAAATATTTAATTTTTTTTAAGCCGATTTGAAAAGATCACATGTTTGATTTGATTTACACTCCTAACTATTCGCCCTAGATAATAAGGAGAGTTTGCATCCCTAACTATTCGCCCCGGATAATAGGAACAGCAGATGCTATTCGGAATTATACGCCTAAAGATAGGCCAACTTGTAGAGCTATAAATAAATTAAATATTTATGAATAAATTTGATATTTAATTTATTAAAAATTTATTTATATTTATTCAATACACATAAAATAAATTAAATGAACAAATTTAAATAATTTATTAAACTAAATAAATAAATTTAAATACATATATTTAATTCGTTAATGTTCGTGAACAATATTGATGAACATATTCATAAATAATATTCCTCAATAAATTTTTAATCAATATATTAAATAAATATAAAAAAATTTCAAAATAAATAAATAAATTTATATTATCAAACTTAATAATCAATCAAATAAATATAAAATATAAAAATTTTAAATAATTAAATAATTTTAAATTAAGAGCTTAATAATATTTAAACGAATTAAGCTAAAACTAAACTTGAACCAAGTTTAAATTTATGAAAAAAGAATCAAATCAAACTTATTTTAACCGTTTAATTCATTTTAGGTTTGACTTGATTTGATTATTTCATTAAATAAATTTAAATATTATAAAATTTAATTTGATCGATTTGTTTACGGCCCAATCAACTTGTGCCTTGAGATGGGCCGACACAGGCCTCGTAACGACAAGCCCATGTACATGTCTACATAAAGTGCCTGTCGGTGGTTGCGTGGCTGCCTACATTTTTGACGCGGTTGTGCGAGTGCGGAGGGACTGTCGATCGAGGCATGGGATCTCCGCACGAAGAATTCGAGAACGGAACCCTTCCGGAGAGATCCGTGGCCATCAATGGCGTCGGCACCGGTCGTTCTTCGCTCATCTTTCTTGGCACCGGTTGCTCCACTGCCGTCCCCAACGCCAGGTGCTTGATTCGCCCCACCGACCCTCCCTGCGCCGTCTGCTTCCAATCGCTCTCCCTCCCTCCGGAGCGCAATCCCAACTACAGGTACACACTCTCAGATTTCCGTGGTTGCTGATCCCGTGCATTCATCTCCGCTGGATCCGGATCCACGATCTCGGGCTTCCGTACGAGGCTTGGATGCCCCATTTTTCATTTACGCTATCTCGAACTATTAGCTGCTATATTAACTTGGGAACACGTGAAATGATGAGCGTTGTGGTAAGTGGTGAAACTAAACCCCAAAGGGAATAGGGAAACTAGGAAATCTCTTAACAATCGGGTCGTGACGCCAACGATGATTGTGTATGGATTAATATGATTGAACTATTCTGTTCTTACATATTATAAAAGATGAATGATTCGGTTACCGAGTAGGATTTGAATGATCGGATAGTTGTGATGGAGTAGATGGTAGAATTTCTTCAATTATATGACCTTTTATCTTCTATATTGTGGTCTTGTCATGTTAGATTTTCATTGAATTCTTCTTGTTTTCTTGAACAAATTTTAGTTTTTATGATAATTGCATCACAATTCACAGAAATAAAAAAAACTTAGATAGTTCACCATGTAGACCTGTAAATCTTGGTTGTAGGAAACCACTATATTGCTCCCCCTGGCAGATAGTTCTGGGATCTCATCCATTACCAGCATTTCCTTTTAGCTCATGATGTGAGAAAAAAACTCCATCCACAGTAAAGCTTGGGTCAATACTCAAAGGTAACTCTGTTTGGTGTGATATGCTACACATGATTTCATGGTGCTACAATACATCATCTGAAGTGTCTGAGACTTCATTATCTTGGGCAGACTAAGTAAAGCATTAATGCTTTAATGCCTGAAGGATGAAATAATTTTCTTCCATTCTTCTAAATTTCCTAGGTGATCTTTTTTTACATCCAAGATTATGATCCTCACTCTTAATTATTGACATTTGGAATATACCATTGTTGATCCTAGGTAACAGTCAAACACAGTAAGCTGGTTAATTAATTAGATTCCTTCCCCTTCAATTTCAGGCAAAGGCAAAGTAGGATATTCTCTTTGCTTTGCTCTATACCTAATTGACTATGGACATGCATGTGGTAGATGAAAACATTTAACAATTACCCGTCCCACTAAAGATGATGGTATTTTAGGTGCTTCTTTTGTGGGATATACTTCTGATTAGATGTTTTATGTGTGGAATTTCTATAAACAGATACACCACTTATATGATTGATTATTGAGGATTGTGTTTGTCTTTATAAAAACTGTATTCCATTCAAGATCAGTGCCACATTTTCATTGCATAACAAATAATGATCCTTCCCAGTCAGCTTCTCGACATGGAAGGCATTATATAGGGAAAGAAAAACTTGTACATTTTAATTGTTTGGCGTTTGAGCTGGTCAACTTGGTTGGCCGTGAACAACAATATTTCTGACACACATGCAACGTTATACATTGCAATCTTTAATGTACTTGGTGCAATCTTTAAAATGAATATTTTTTTTGAAGGGTTTGTAGGATTGAATGACTGGCTAGATGGTGGAGAATAGATGGCTATATATATTTTTTTTGCTAATTCAATACTTAAATAAAATATTAGTTAAAGGTGTGTGCACGTGACAATTTATGAATCGTGATAGCCAAAGTGGATAGCATGCATGCGGAAACATGAAATCAAAATTAATGCTATTCTAATACAAGAATACAACATGCTTCGGAGGTGAAACTCATACTCAGCTTCCCCACGAACAAAAAAGTGATTCAAATATTCCTTTGTATTACACTAATGGAGCAATGAATTTGTCCAAGAGGGGACTGGAGCAAGAAAGCTCTTTATAATGCACAAACTAAGAATGAAATAGTTCCTAAAATTCTAGAAAGAAACCCTCTCAATAATATCAAAAAGAAAAGCAAGAGGGCTTAATCAAACCTCACAGTTTTCCCTAAGAGGAAATGAAACATAAGGAAGAGAAAAAGGGTTACTGATAGAGCTTGAAGTTAAGAATAGAAGCCTTAAGATTGATCTAAACTATGATTTGGGCATCGAAAGCAGTAAGTTACAGCCAAATTTTATCTTTAAAGGATGTGACATCAATGGCCAAATTCACATTGAAAAGCCTTTCAATCATGGTCTAAAGTTCATTTGCATATGGCTGAAAGTGATTGATCCTATCAACTGCCAACATGGTCCAGTTGACTGACCCATTCAAAATTTGGTTTGGATGCTGGATCCAATCCGTTGATATTATTCACAGTCAACTAAAATAGTATTTCTTGTCGTAATACATATATATTATATTTTTATATATAAAAAAGTTGACTAATCAAGTCAGTTAGATGATTGATGAGTTGACTGATGCTCAATTAGTAATATTTTGTTCCCTAAAACTTTGATTTTGATTCTAGTTGATTGGACCAATTTTCCAATTCAGTCGAATGGATGACTAGTCGACTAAACCATTACCCAAGGTTGAGCAGCCCCATAGTTTGCTTATGAGATCCATAAGCTATCTTAAGGTTTGAGGTCTAAACCATTGATGAAAAAAATATGATTCACGAAGACTCCTAAGTCGAATTTATGTTTAACTATTCTATTAATTGAGATGTCAATCTTTGGCTCCACTACATAAGAAATCATAGGTAGTCAGCATACTTCAAAATGAAAACTCATGAGAGGATTCGACTTAGCAACACTGCTGAGTCACAAGACTGAAAAATAAATACTAGAAAACACTAAGTTCTACCTAGGCTATCTTATGCCAACACATAATGCAATATCATAATTCAATATAGGATTCACATAGTAATGATGAATCTCTGCACTCGATATGCTCGTAACTCGAATGACAGCTTTACACAGCTTCACTCACATTCAAATCCAGATCAAGCCAAAATACATACACATGTGCATGATAATACCTAAATATCTCTTTATCTGAACACTCATATTCAAGCTCTCATTCGGTGGTTTGGTATGGTAGGATATATGAAATTGAAAGATAGAAATGAGTAGAGTCTTGAGGTAATGTTGAAGATGATGATTTTATTTTAAAGGGCAGCCCGGTGCATGAAGCTCCTGCCAATGCAGGGTCCCGGGAAGGGTCTATTATACGTGACCTTACAGTGCTTTGCAAGAGGCTATTTCCAAGACTCAAATACCTCTAGGTCACCCATGACCTTCATGATGATTATGTATGAAAATTTTGAATAGTAAACAATCAGGAACATATATTTTATAAGTGAGACACGTCTCAAACTCACTCCATCTGGAGTTAGTTAAAGGATTGGTCATTACTGATCTAATTTCTTTTGATATGGTGGGATTTTCAGGAAGATTGATAAAAGAATCAATTTAATGTTAGATTTTTCTATAAATAGGATGGAGATGCCAAATATTAAATGAAATCAGTTAAAAGTTGGTCAAATCAATCGTTTTCTGCATAATCAGCGAGATCGACTGATTTTCCTCTATTCTGAGCTTGAATATCTGCAATCACTACCACTGGCAAGAGAAAGATTGAGATGAATAAGTTGAAGTGGTGATAATTAACCTGCTCAATCATTTTTTATTTTCTGACATAAGTAGTCTGACTTCAAGAGTTTTTGTCCTAATAGAGTTTTTGACCTTTTAATAGGGAAGATGCATTCAAATGCAGTGAGAGAGGTGTTGTGAACACTTGCACCTTCAATTGGAGAGATACACATATTATGGATTGCTAATTAGTATCAATTAGAAATCATGTTTGACCTTTTGCTAATTAATAATTTGTGTTTTCAACGTATTATTGGTAACTTAATTAGTGTCTTGGTCAACTACATACCATCGTTAGCATCATCAAGTTGCGTTAGTCTCAGCTATTTAGGGATAGAATACATGGATCTTATATCTTTATTAACATTTAAGATCCATGTTCACAAGGTTTAGTCGTTTTAGGCAGCTAACTATCATGGCCTAATACCCCTAACCTTTTTTGTCTGGGTGAGGCTGAGATTAGCAGTATTAAATATAAAGAGTTGTTTTATGCAGCTAACTTTCATGGCCTAACACCTCTAACCTTTTTCATCTGCCCAATTTTATTTATTTATTTGATATTATGAAGCTGGTTAAAGTAATGCTAGATGCTATTAGTCAATGGGGTCCTTTTTTTGAACGTTGATTGGCAGGTTAAAGTTCTCAGCGTTATACTTCTGTTATTGTTTACTAATATTTGTGCATCATATTGGTTCAGGTGTAACACATCCCTTTTGATTGATTACTGCCAGGATGATGGTATACACAACTATATACTGATTGATGTTGGAAAGACCTTCAGAGAGCAAGTTTTGCGGTGGTTCACCTACCATAAGATTCCTCAAATAGATTCTGTGGGTATTAAATTATGTGAATTTTGCCCGTGTATTTTTTTTTTAATTTCTTTCAAGCAAAGGTAATTTATTATCCACACGTGGAGCAACATTCCTCGATCATTGTTCTTTTGCTAGTTATTGTTGTATCTGGATTTAATCGTATTATGATATGAGTCGATTAATATGCTTCCCTTGCATAAACTGAAACCTGTATTTGCTGCAGATTATTTTGACCCATGAGCATGCAGACGCAACTCTTGGCCTTGATGATATTCGTGTAGTTCAACCATTCAGTCATACAAATGATATTGATCCAACTCCTGTTTATCTTACCCAATATGCGATGGACAGGTAATTTTATACCCTTCGAAATACCTGACAAACCCTTTTTAAGTTTTTGCATCTACTGTAGGCATAATATATTCTGGCATTGCCTATTTTAGATTTGGTACTGCCTCTTTGCATAATCATTCTTGACAACTATTTGAGATAAACTACATGAACCTTTTCATCGTTAATGTCATCTGTCTTTCAAATCACCTTTTATTGTTAAGTAGATTTTTTTTTCTTTTTACTATCTTCCTTATTCAATTCCAATTGTTTATAATTGATCACTCATTTTAAAATCTCCATACCATTTTAATATATTTTCTTTCATCACTATGTATCCAAACTACTCCGACCTTCTCCTTGATGGTAACATTCTTATTTTTTTCTAGAGAAACTCATTCTTAGCTCTTCTATGCTAACTTTTGCAATGAGTTGACTACCCAATAATCTAAACCATAAAGTATGAATATTTGCATTGATATTATAATATGTACCTTTTTAGCGAAGGAAAATATGATCATTGCACAAAAATCTAGAAACTCTTATTTATTTTAGCTAGACAAACTTTGTCCTTTTTACGGTACCTTCATCAACCTTTCCTTGTTGACTAATAAATTCAAGATATCTATAATCTAACTTAACTGTTCATTTTTTTTTTTCATTATTGAATCTATATCAACAATTTTAATTCTAAATCTTTAGTTTCTAAAACTCATTTTTATGGTTTTGAAATGATTAGTACCAATATAACAACAATATTGTCGAAGGAAAAACCAAATGAAGTTATGTTAATGCAATACTAAAATTAAATCAATTAAAGGAAACCATGGAATGAAATACTAAGCGTGCACCCGATACAACTGAAAATTTTTATTTCGGCATGGAGCTTGGACATGGTATTGGTCCATGCCACTACAATGTTGCCTTGTACCATCCATGTTGTTCCTTTGTCCTCTGGTACCTTACACTCAATTGACTCGGTTGACTAAAGAGCAATCACGAGGAGTCGGAGCCATGGGGTTTTGATTCCTTATGCGGATCATGGAAGGAGAAGAGGAGGTGAAGAAATGTCTTTACCCTGATCTCTTATGTTGGTTATGAAAGGAGAAGATGAGGTGAGAAAATGCTATAAATTGAGGGGAGTTTGCTAAGAAGATTGCATACCGGTGAGGAATCAAGATGGAATTGAGGTGGCGTAGTGAGATGGAGGGCACTACTCGATGAAGGAATTAAAGAACTCGATAGACTAATCAATCTATCAATCAGGTAAGAAAAAAAAACCTAAGAAGAAAAAGGTGAGCTCATCAGCATCACAATAACAATGTATAGAAGTGAGCAACAGTGATCATAATCGTGGGGGGGCATTCACGTCCACAGCGGCATTATGATGGGAAAGGGATTAATGTAAGTTTTATCTACTTTATAACTCAACAATTAGAATATGATAAATCTAGTTTAATAAATTCTGTATAATTTGTAATTAATTCTGTATCAACTTTGATAAATTGTATTAGTGTGTAATTATTGTATTAATAAATTTTATATTTTCATAAATATTAATATGTAAATATTATGTTTAAAAAAGGGGGCAACCGGGTGCATAAAGCTCCTACCAATGCGAGTCCTTGAGAAGGGTCGGACCACATTGGGTCTATTGTACACAACCTTATCTTGCATTGCAAGATGCTATTTCCGCGACTTGAATCCGTGACCACTAGGTCACACAGCAACAACTTTACAATTGCACCAAAGCTCCCCTTCACGTAAATACTATGTTTAATTAATAAATATTGTATTAAATAATTATTGTATTGTTGATTTTAAGTTGATTAAGATTATAATCAACATTATTTACTATAGGAATATTAATTTGTTTTTATCTTCTAAATAGTAAAATTATTGGTGTGTGTACTTGGCGTGGTAGAGTTGGTGTGATGATTTGTTTTCTCAATTATTTTAAATAATGCGTGGATAGACAAACAATATTAAAAGAACAATCTTATGTTGGCTTGGACATATAGACCACTCAAAAGATTGATTGTTCTGATCTTGAGCTTTGTAGTGCTTAAGAGCCATTGGTATATTCTTATATGATTAGTTTAGTTGTTGGTTAAGATATTATTTGATAAGTTCATCCCTTTTTATGTGGATTTCAGGGGTGATATGATCATTATATTGGGAATGATATCTCCTACCAATGTTTCTAAGTAAGGTACTCTTTGGATAGTTTACTTTACAATTAGTGCTGTCAGACGAGCTGACCCGTCAAAAACCTATCATTTGATGGGGTAGGCTGGTCCGCCATCCTAGCGTGTTGAGAAATCTCCAACCCATCCCAACCCAAGGTGGGTTGCGGGATAAGCGAGCTAGCCCACCAAAAAAAAAATATATAGAAAAATCCTATAATTCATTGAATTTGATCATTTCATAAATAAATTTTGACTTGAAGGCCTATTGATGTCTATTTATGTTTTGAGTTTGCTTTTTTTTTCCTTCTCAACTCGCAGGCCGACCTGAACCTGCCCTAGCCTGCCTAGATCCGCAACCCGCGTGGGTTGGCCCGTTTAGGCCCGTTTTTAAATGGGTCGATAAAATTTCAACCCAACGCACTTAAATTGTTTGGCGGGCCGTGACAATCTAACGGGCCTAATCAAAATTGACGGCTCTATCTACAATGTTCAAGTGTGTTGGATCACAATTAATTATCTTCATTCAGTAAAACTACATTACAAGTGCTCTATTCTTTTTGATTCTATGTTTTTCCTTCTTAGGCTTGAGAAAGTTATAGTAGACAGATCATGTCTCATATCCTATTAGCACTTATATAGGCATTGTCAGAAAATAAATTTTATAGGCTGCCAGTGTCTATAGATATTATATTAGACAAACAGATTTCTAACTTTTTGAACATGTAACATTTATCACTGTCACTTAGAAAATCATATGCGGTAATTTAACTCGATCCTTCAATCATCTTTTGAAACAGCCTTTCGCTAAAATTTCCTTACTTGTTGCCGAGAAAGTTGAAAGAAGGTGCAGAAGTGCGGCGTGTTGCCCAGCTTGACTGGAAAATAATTGAAAACGACCCCGATGCAAAATTTGTGGCATCTGGCCTAGAATTTACGCCTTTACCTGTAATAGTCTTGAACCCAATTTCTAGTGGCAATTTCTTTTCAATTCCACATTATTATTCACCTGTCATTTTTTTGAACAGGTGATGCATGGTGAGGATTATGTTTGTCTGGGCTTCCTTTTTGGACAAAAATCAAGAGTTGCATATATTTCAGACGTTTCACGCTTCCTTCCTAGCACTGAGAAGCGTATGTATTCATTTCCATGCTTCTGAGAACCTCCCTTCTAAAATAGCTATAAATAGACCACATTGAAACAAAACAGGTTGCTAAACACAGACAAGGTAACTCATCATTGGCCATACTACAAAGTGAAGCATATAGGATAGCCCCAGAAAACTACTACTATTGCAACAACCAACATATTTAACCCAAACAGCACGCTAACCAGAAAGAGCTGAGATCTGCTCGATCAGGATTGAGATCTATTCAGCTAGATTTGGGTGAGGAGCATTTGGTTCAACATGTTTTTTAAGAGGTCCCAGTTCCCTGGCATAACCCTCACCTTCCAGCTGCAGAGCATTTGAGTCCTTCTTACCAAATTGTATGCTCTTCCCTTCTGAAAGTCATGTAAACTGTGAAAATCCAGGACTGCGCTGCAGTGTTACCCCCTCCGGCCTGAAGTCTGGAGCTAGAGAGGTTCCAATTGACCTAAAAGTGTGAGAAGACACAAGGCCTTTTGCATTTAAGGTATCTACAAATAATGCCCCATCCTATTGTGGCTACATCGAATAATAGATGATTTGGAGGCTCCTATAGTGCAGGGCTTGCAACGGTTGCTGGATATGTTCGCCCAAGACTAGACAGGTTGGGTAAAGGAAAGCCCTGAATTCCCTGTGAGAAATCTAGCTCCCTAGCCAAAATATCTTTCTCAACACAAATCTCAAATAGGCAGGGAAATTTAAGTTTCAGTGCACAACCAGCAGGCCATACGAAGTGCTAGATAACCAATGAGTTGCTCCTGATCACATACCAAAAATCAAAGCGCACGGCGGACTTCCAAATCTCGAGCAAGATGATTATCAAAGAACTAGGGAAAATAAGCACTATACTCGAAATAAGGGAACTTACAAGCTTAGAACTCGACTCTGCTCAAGTAACAAGCTTCAGTGGTCGACTGATGCGTTAGCAAGAGCTTGGTTAGGGTTTATATAAAATAAGAGGCTAAGGGTCGGGTGCTCTCTAGGCCCCATCGACACCCTTATCATCTTATCTTTATAGATTCCCCAGAATTATTGTAAGGTGACTCATCGCCGAAAGGTGAGTCTATAAAGATGTCCTAGACGCAACTTGGATGACTCCCCGAGGCTCAGTCCAAGTTTCATACAGTGTAAAGTAAGTATTATTGCACCGAAAGTGCTTTGGATTCTTTGGGTAGTGGATGCTTGGGTCCACCACTTCCGCGACCAGATCTGCAATCAGAGGCTAAAGTTTGGCGTTCTGCGTGCCACGTCTCTGACTGCCCTCAGTGCTTCTTCCAGCTGGTCGTCCTGTTGCTGGACAGCTGGTCGTCCTGTTGCTGGACAGCTGGTGTCCAGTCATAGTACCAGTTTCGTCGTGTACTCCTTCGCATGTACTCTGAGAGCTTGATGGCGTGGATCCTTCTGTAGTCTTCCAGGGCCTTAATAGCTTTCTGGGCTGCTCGTCTCTGTATCTGGCCCATTTTGGTAGTGTAGGCCTCGTCATCGTCAAGCAGGATGCCTTTGAGTGCATGCTATCGGTACTGGCTGAGGGTGCTGGCGTATTCCTCCACGTTTCTGTCATCACATGGATCATGGTGTTGATGTGGCCCATCATGGCGTTGTTGGGCCTCATCCTCAGTTCTTCCATGGCCCTCGCGACTTGGTTCACCTGGTCCTCCTGTTCTTGACTTCACCCTGAAAAAGTTAACACGTTTATTAGTCGAGACAGGGAGTCAGCAAGCAAGTTGTCCTTGCCCTCTGTGTTCAAATGATATATCCACTCCAACTCCAGTGATGTAGTCAACAAATGCTGTCCACCTAAACTGTGAAGGTTTATTCATTGCTGACTTGTTGAAAAAGCCGATGATGTCTTGGCAATCAGTTCTTGTGAGGAGCTCTTTCTGGTCTAAATAGTATATCTTGTGAATGCCTCAAGTGTTTTCATTACTGCGCTGATTTCAGTATCAATGGTGGATTTGAGCGGATGGAACTTCCCACTAGCATATGCATAGATCTTTTCTATTGTTTTGGGATCATTTTTGTGGGGCTTTCATTTGCAGATACCTCCCCATCCTTCCATACAACCATCTGTTTCTAATATCATAAAGCTGTTCTCTGGAAGTAGTTCCAGATTTGGGAGGTTCTGGACCTTTTCTTTGACTGCTTTGACCAGTTTCCAGTCTTCAGAATTCATGGTCTTTTCTCCGGTGGCACTGGTCTTCGCATATAAGGAGCTTAGTAGCTTCCCCAAATTAGGAATGTAAATTCTCGCATAGTTAAGTATTCCGAGCCAGGATCTTAACCCTTTCTTGGTCGTCAGGTTACCTTCTTTGAATTCAATAATCTTTTTAATTATATGGGGCTGTAACCTAACCTTGCTGTTGCCAAGGATGGCTCCAAGGAATTCAATCTCCTTAATAGCGATCTTCATTTTGGTTGGGCTTAGTATGAGCCCATTGTCCTTGCATATCCGTAGCATTGTGCATAGGTGCCTCTCGTGCTCCGACTCTATTTTAGAGAACACAAGTATGTCATCAATGTATACGGCTATGAATTGTTCCGTACCTTGGAAGCATTGGTCCATCTTCCTTTGAAAAACCGCGGGGGCATTTTTAAGCCCAAAGGGCCATTCATACAGCCCATCTGGTACCCAGAAGGCGGTCCACTCTATTAAATCTGGGTGCATAGCCACCTGGTGGAACCCGGATTTCAGATCAAAATTTGAAAAGATTTTACTTCCACTAACCTTTTTGATGATAGTATTAATCCCCGGCAGGCTGTATTGATCTTTGTTGGTGTTATCATTGAGCCTCTTGTAATTAAACATCATTCTTTCTTTTCCTTTAGTCTCCTTGCCAGTTACTGGGTCAACTGTTGTGCCAGAGTTGACGATTATTGCTGTCGTCCTGTGACAACTCTTGCTTGGTCTTATTACTCCGATCTTTAACAGTGCCTTAATATGCTTGTTAAATGCTTCTTTGGTAGCTGGCGTCAGGTGCTTAAGGGGGCGATCCTCTACAACAAAATCAGGGTTTTTAATATCAAGCTGACATGTTACCTGATTTTTACTCCAGTATTTCAGAGGGTCTTCCCCAATATAACCTTGCTCCCTTAGGTCATCTAGGATACCTATGCACCTTTTGGAGAATTCTGGTATAGTTGTCCCTACGGTATTGTATACCAGTTCTTGTATCTGGATGTAGTCTTCCTCATCCAGCTCTAACTCCTGTATAGTTGTTGCAGTGGGTACAAAGGGCAGAGTTTGTATAGTTGTTAGATTTTTATAAAAGGTAATAGTATCACCTTCTATACGTACTCCTCTTTGCATTGCCCTGATGAAGTTGCACCCGAGGATCATTTGTATATTCTCCCCTAACTGCATTGGGAACGAGTAGGTGTAGGGGATTCGGAAGGTGTTTTCACCAATAGTCATTATCCCTCCTTTAAGCTTCTTATCAGTAGTGGTCCTTGAGGTTATTCCACTGAAATGTACTAAGAAGGGATTCTTCTCGAGGGCTTCAGCAGGCACCGAGCCTTGGTTTATACAGCAGGTAGTAGCGCCGGTGTCGAGTATTACATTAACACCGAACTGTGGAACCCCTTCAATTCTGAACCCAATCTTAAGGTTATAGAGCATGTTTTTTACTTTCCTGACAACTGTTGGTCGAGCTACAAGGGGCCAGACTTTCTGAGTTTCTTCTACTACTAGGACGCTGACTTCTTCCTCTTCTTCTTCTTCTTCTTCTTCAATATCCTTCCCTAGTTGCTGCTTTTGAGCCTGGAGGTGAGCAACTTCCTTCTGTAGGTTCTTCTTTTCCATTCTTAATTGTTCGACGGATAGGACTTCTTTCTAGAGATCCTGTGCCTTTTGCTTCCACTCTGCCAAGTCATGCTTTAACTGCATGTTTTCTGTTGCAAGCTTGATGGACATCTCCCTAACCTGCTCCATCTCCCTTTTTATTTCTTGAACCACTATTAGCTCTGCTTCAAGCCTTCTGTTTTCGGATTCATAGTGTTCAATATATTCCTGTTGTTCCCTGAGCAAGTTTCTAGAGTCATATCTGGGGGTTGACTGGTTATGTTGTGCGACTGGCATCTTCAGGTTATAATAATAAAGGTTGCACATTCCGCAAACAGTCATTTTACAGATAGGGCAGTACCTTCTGCTGCGCTTTGCTGCTGACTTCTTGCAACACTTGCACATTTCCTCCCCAGATGGGACTTCGTTATTGATATCCCAAATGTGCTTGCATTCGTACTGTTGCTGTGTCACTTGGACCATAGTTCTGTAGCCAGTCGCTAGTCCTACCCACCATGAACGACCTTCTTCTCTCAGCATGTAAATTCTTTCATGCCTGATGGTTTTGATGCCGTGGTGAAGTGCCTCCATATCATCTTCCCCTTCTGAGATGCTATATATGGCGTCATTGGGGTTTTCTCCTTCACTAACAGAGATGATCTCGCAATCCTCAGGGAGGTCAAGCTGCTCGAACATGGCTACCCTTTTGACATTTCTTTTTTCGTTGGGGCAGTCTCTGGCAAAATGGCCTTCTTCACCACATAAGAAGCACTTACACTTCTTGTTTCTTACCAGATGTTTCTTCTTTTCTATACGGGCATGAGAGGGGTGAGGCTTGCCTTTGTATGTTGTTGATTTTCGGACACCAAATTTCTTTTCCGACCTTTTGTAGTATCCGGGAATAGGGATCTCACTGCAGAATGAAAGATCCTTTAATGCTCTTTTAAAGGTTGCGTCCTTGCACTCCTCTTCTAGGTACTTGTATGCGAAGAGTACTCTTAGGATTACTCCCACAGTATTTCCTTGGTGCTTTTTCCCAAACGCCTCCTTTATTCGCTTCCCGAGGTCCCCGGGCATTTTTGACCAGAGTTTTTCAGATAACTCGGGGCTTGCAAATAGTCTTCCCGTCTTGGATGCGAGCCTCATATAGTCATTGAGAAACGGGACTATATTCTTAATATTTTCGCAGGAGAGTCTTTCAAGGTCTCGGTATGCTTCCTCCTGCATTGTTGTGGACCCTTGGA
>JBBUKS010000049.1:2861582-2876760 GCA_038050645.1 Hedychium gardnerianum | reverse complement strand
GCACCTCACTTGCCAGGCGCTGGAGGCGCCCCCATCGAATGGAAGCGCCCCCAACGCTCGGAGGCGCCTCACCTACCTAAAAACAGAGGCACCCTCATCTGCTTGGAGGCGCCTCAACCGACCGCTGAAGACTCATTGTAGCGGATGAGATCTGGAAGCTAAGTCAGCTTAATCGAGGCACCCCTAATGCTTGGAGGCGCTGCCAGATCAACAATGGATCAGTTATGATCCATTGGAGGCACCCCCAATCAATGGAGGCGCCCTCATGACTGTCACATCTGCAAAATGGTTATCTCGACCATTTTACTATAAATAGAGGTTGTGTCCTCTCATTTTAGATGACACACTTGCTTTAGTTTTCCAATTCTTGTACGTTCAACGCTGTAAGAGGCTACTCCGCCTAAAGGAGTCTTTTTAGTGCTTCCACTTGTCTTAGATTAACAACCTCCCTGGTTGTAACCAAGTAATTCTTGCACCTCTTTTCTTTTGATGTTATTTATTTTTATTTATTAATGTGTATATCCTTGCTAGTAAGTTAGCAAGAGAATAGTTAAATTTTTGCAGGGCTATTCACCCCTCTCTAACCAGTCCAACATGTACCAATAATTGGTATCAGAGCAAGGTTTGCTCGGAATGACTAACCGCCGACCCAGCAACAAAATCAAGAGGAATGGCCAGATCAAGCATTCACCCAACTAAGTTTGAGGGGGAGTTCTCGCTTTAGAAGCGAAAAATAGAGGTATATTTTAAAACTGATTTTGATATTTTGCTAACTATGAAATATGGTTTTGAAACACCCAATGATGAGAACGGAGAAGAAAAGGAAGAGCACCTTTGGAACAAGAAGCAACAGGCTAACTTTATGACAAACGGTAAAGTAGAGTTCCATCTGCTAAGCATCCTACCGCTTCAAGAAGTCAAGCGGATTGGCGCCTATGACTCCGCCAAAGAACTATGGGAAAAATTCCTAGAGCTGCATGAAGGAACATCGGAAACCAAGTTGGCTAAACGAGATGTGCTCCGAAACAAACTCAGCAACCTCCAATTGGAGAAAGGTGAGTTAGTTGCCCATTTGCATGCAAGGATCAAGGAGCTCATAACCGGGCTCACGAACCTTGGAGAAATGGTAACTAATCAAGACTCTCTACGTTTTACCTTAAATGCATTTCCAAGAACCCAGATATGGTCTTCAATTATTGATTCTTATTACATCTCTAAGAATCTAGAGGTAAGTATATTAGATGATTTATTTTCAACTTTGGAGCTTCACGAATCTAGATGTGCATGTCGAAAAGAGAATGACACTTTGAACCAAAACATAGCCTTGAAAGCCAAGAAGAACGAACCAAACTTAGAATCTTCGACTGACGAAGAAGAAGAAGCTTATATGGTAAGGAAGTTCAATAAGTTTTTTAAAACTAATAATTTTTAATAAGTCGCAGGCCAAGAAGCTTCTACAGGGAAAAAGAAAAGTAAGATGCTACAATTACAACGAAGAAGGACATATCAAGGACAACTGCCCCAAGGTGAAGAATAGAGAAAAGGAGAAAGGATCTAGAAGAGTCAAGCATCAGAACCTCAAAGTTACGTGGGATGACTCGTCCTCAGAAGAATCCGAGGCTGAGGAATATGCGGGACTAGCACTAATGGCCAGTCACCAAGAGGAGAGCATCGATGAATGAGGAGGTACTTCCGAAGAAAGCAGCAGCGAAGGGGGAGCATCCAACTATGAATCTGACACGGTAAGTGAGGTACATAAGCTTCCTCCTAAACAACTGTACGACGACATTAAACTTTTGTCTAGATCTTTGTGCAAATTTAGGACCAAGAGTGTTGCATTAAAAAAGAATAATATTGAATTAAAAATTAACTTGGCAAATGCATGTCCATTAGTAGAATTCGATAGAATTAAAAATAAAAATGTAAAATTAAAAGAACAAATAGATAGATTGAAAAAGAACTCTATATGCTTAAATTCAAATTTTCTTCATGTTCAAAATTTTAGATATTCTGGAGGACTAAATTGGTATGTTAGAAACCATAGGGTCCAAATTAGAAAATTTTCACATTATGATATTCCTACTAAATACTTGATTAATCCAGTAGGTAGAAATTTATTTTGGGTTCCAAAATCTGTTCTAACTTATTAGATTATCTTTTTATGCATGCTAGAAAATAAAATAGTTGAAGTTATTAACATTTTGTTTGCAAAATTATCTTTATCATCTTTCTGTTCAATTAATTTTCATGTTCTATTTTTTTTGATAGAATTTCATGTTTTCTATTATTAGGAAAAATTTCAAAATTTTTTTGACCTTTGCATAAATTTTTATGAATTTTTTTAACAAAAATTAAATTTTAAAATTAAATTTTTTTGGAAACTTATTTTTAAATTTTTTTATTTTTCTTTGAATAAGAATTAAAGTTTAAATGTTTAGAAAAATTTGCAAGATTTTTCGCCAACAAATCCTATTTTTAATTTATTATCTTAAAAAATCTTCAATTCACTAAAGAAAAATATTTTCCTCTATAAGAAAAAGTATTTTTCTCATGAAATTTTTTCTAGAATCAGATTAGTAATTCTAAAAATAATTATGGTAAAAATACACAGATGTCTATCTCGTGTATACATCCTTAATTAAATTTTTTCATATTTTTTTACTATTATTAAGTATTTTCTTCATTTTTTATGCAATCAAAGGGGGAGAACTATGGGTTAAGTTAAGGGGGAGATTATTGCAGATTTATTTTTACTTAATTGCAATATTTTTTGACTAATGTAGTTAACCTTATAACTTTATGTTTGGTTTACCCTAACTTTAACTTGGGTTGATGCACATTAACAAAGGGAAGATTGTAAGTACCCCAAGGTGATTTTGATGTGATCAACCAAGTTAGGTTAGGTTTTGTGTAATTTAATCCTTGTGTCTAAGTGTGCAGGAATTTAAGAACACAAGAAGTCAAGTGAAAGACGCAGCGGACGAGAAGGATGACACGGGTAGCGAGTCAACAGGCTCGGTGCATCCGAGGGACGAGAAGCTGTGGAAGAGTACACCGGTGGAGCGAGAAGGACGCAGTCCGAGGGACGCGAGGCGAGAAGGACGAGGTTCGAGGGACGAGAAGCCGGAGAGGAAGTCTGCTTGAGGAGAAGGTCAAAGTTGGGTTCAGGTGAGCTCAACTTCGAATGACCAGAGATCACTCAGACGATCGGAAGAAATGGAGGTGCCCCAGAGCAACTGGAGGCACCTCAACCACTAGGCGTTGGAGGCGCCTCACCCGCCCAGCTAGTGGAGGTGCCCCCAACGCTCGGAGGCGCCTCATTCGCCTGAGAACAGAGGCGCCCCCGTTGCTTGGAGGCGCCTCAACCGCTGAAGACTCGTTGCAGATAAGGATCTTGAAGCCACGTCAAGTCAACCGAGGCGTTCCCAATACTTAGAGGCGCCTCCAGCACTGCTAGATCAGTAATGGATCAGTTTTGATCCATTGGAGGTGCCCCTGATCAATGGAGGAGCCCCCATGACTGTCACGTTAGCAAAACGGTCACCTCGATCATTTTGCTATAAATAGAGGTTGTGCCCTCTAGTTTTAAACAACACACAATATTCTTTCAACTTGTTTTGTTATTTTCTAAGTCTGCGTTTTCAATGTCTGTAAGAGGCTATTCCGCCTTCAACGAAGGAGATTCTTAGTACTTTTCATTGCCTTAGATTAACAACCAACTAGGTTGTAACTAAGTAAATATGTGAGCCTCTTTTCTTTCATGTTATTTGTTTTATTTTATTAACTAGTGTGTGTCTTTGCTTAAGTAAGAAGAAAAAGAAAATATTTAATTTTATTTGCAGGGCTATTCACCCCCTCTAGCCGGCCAACCCGATCCTACAATGTACAAGGCCCGATGTATCATACGCTCTGAGTGTTATGAGCATATACAAGTCAGATCCAGGAATGAATCATTGGGCGGCTGTTAAAACAATCCTTAAATACTTAAGAGGAACTAAGGATATGTTCTTGGTATATAGAGATGATGATATGATAATACACGTGTATACGAATTCCAGCTTCTAGACGAACAAGGATGACTCTAAGTCTCAATCTGGATATATATTCACATTAAATAGAGGTGCAGTTAGCTGGAAGAATTCCAAGAAAGACACCGTAGCAGATTCTATCTATGAGGCAGAATACATTGCAGGATCGGAAACAGCAAAATAAGCGATTTGGATTAAGAAGTTAATCAATGAACTTGGAGTAGTTCCAACCATTGTTAAAGCATTACTAATTTACTGCAACAATACTAGAACCATTGCACAAGCAAAAGAACTCAGGTCTCACCAACGATCCAAACATGTGCTTCATCGCTATCATCTGATTAGGGAGATCATTAGTAGGAAAGAAATACAACTCAAGAAGATTCCCACTAAAAGAAACTTAGTGGATCCTTGGACAAAGGTTATATCACAAAGTAAGTTTGAGAGTCACGTCCAGGCCTACGGTATAGGACACCGAGGCGATTGACATTAGGCTAAGTGGAAATATGTTATATTTGAGAGGTATCCTAAGGCAATCAGTCGCCTTATGATTTGTTCTATTTATTTGATAAATAAATATTCACTATTTGAGTACACATTCTATATGTATTTGAATATGTCTTAAACTCACTTACTGAATGTTCGCAATACGATTCACAATATGAGAGAACTTGTGATTGGATCATAACTAGTGAGTGTCTCTACATGTGTAATTATGAATGTATTAAAATCTTCCCTAGTCGACGAATTAATGTATTCGGACATCATCAATTCTATGAGACTAGCACGGGTTATACTCCTTGGTCTAACCAAACAACTGTTACTCATTAGCTGGAGACATTAGGATGTCGAGAGCCAAACGTGGATGCTAGTTATGGTAATTAGTTTATTGGAGTGACCTGTTGTAAGGTTTCATATGATTCTCTACATATATGAATATGCTTGTGAAGTTCTTACTGCAACTCGAGTGCAAGTTTCCTTCGACTTGAGGTATTCAGGTCACCTTGATCATGAAAGCTTATTCTTTGACATCTTAAGCGAAACATCTCAATGGAGGTGTGAACCGAGATGATTGAGTATAAGTCGAAGTGTCCGAAGGTGTTTGGATAGCTCACAGAGGATTCACCACTCCTTGCGAGGAGACGTATACCCTATGACCACTTGTCAGGATTATTACTCAAAGTTTCTGGCCAAAACATCACATGTCAAGAGTACATGACTCTTGAACACATGTCTAAGTAATTTGAATCCACAAGACAAGTTAATATTACTTGAACTAGGTGTGACATAGTCAGACTAGTAGGGATAGACACATAGACCATGTCCTGAACTAAGTGGGTATAAGACGAGTGAAAGGAACAAAACATGACTCACTGTAGTTGCTGAAGGGTTCAAAACTAGTTCTGGAATCAACTGTGATTTTTTGATTAATTGGTGATCATGATGTACTATTAGGTGTCACTCATGATCGATCCATAATTAAATAGTTAATTATGGACGACCAAGATAAATCTGGAACCTATTGGGTCACACACACTATGAGTATCTGAAATACATAAAACGAGTTTGAGAATTCAATTCTTAGATCAAGAGATATAATATTTGGTTGGAACAGGCGAAGGACAAATATGAAAGATATTTTATCGTGATGGAAGCGCGGATGAGCCAAGTCCTTTTGAAGATGAATTGAGCCTTGTTTGGTTTAATTATGAATCAAATTAGTTTGGTTTAAATTTAACTTGGTTTGGATCTTGAACCAATTGGTTTGGTTCTTAAACCAACTTGGTTTGGTCTTAAACCAAACTTAAGTTAATGGTATGGGTTAAAGGGTATTGAATATGGATTTTGAATTTGGATTCAAACTCAATAAGAGATCTATATAAAGGATATAGATCAAGAGAGATAATTATTCTTCGTTCAAAAAAATTGGTTTTAAAACCTAACTTCTCTCTCCTTTTCTTCTCTCTGTCGCCGCCGACCAAAAGCAAAAGGAAACTCCTTTTCCTTTTGCTACTATAGCCAACCCAAGCCAAGGAAGAAGCTGTTCTTCCTCAAGCTTTCTTACTTTTGATCGCGTCGCCTCCACGCTTGGCTAGTACTAATCGGAGGCAAACCTTGTTGCTCACGGAGTTATCTTAAAGAACACGGCGTGGATACGAATAGAGGCGAGGTTTGGCAACGTCGCTCGTTGATATCCTTTCCCCTTCGCATCATCCATTAGATATACTTAGAATATTATTATTCTTAAAGTTTTTATTTTACAATTATCTCTACATGAATGTAATCCTGCATACATGTGGTGTGTGTTCTGTAATAAATTAGATTTATTTACTATCTTTGCTTCCGCTGTGCATGTTTTTGTGAAACGTGTTAAGCACACACCTCATCGGACTCCCCAATAGAGGAATGGGTGAGGATGCATCCCTGAGAGGGAATAGTAGCCGTCAGTCTAACCTAGAATTTTACTGGAAACCCAAAAGTTAAGATCAAAGAGTTCAAAGACTGTCAAACTATATTGCATTATTATTATTATGTGCTAACTCTGTGATGTAGGAGTTAAAATTTGGAAGTAGTTGATCTAGGCGCTTGGAATGAATCCAGGTGCCCTGAGATGATCTAGGCGCCTCAATGATATTAAGACACCCTGAACCCAGATCAATGACAAAATAAGGTGGTAGCCTCGGATTGGTTGACACACGTCAGCATCCAGATGTCTCAAAGGGATTGAAGCACCTGGATTATGATAAGAGTTGCCGGATAGAGCTTCATCGAGGACTCGCAATGTCAGCATCAATTCAAGCGCCTCAAAGGAATTGAGGCACTTGGATCAACCTATATAGGCAGCATCGACCAACGACCTTCAACATCAACTTCCAACTCTTAAACAACTTTCGTGCTACTCCGAAATTCTACTACGATATTGAAACGTTGCTCCGACATCAACATTCAACTCCGAATCTAAGATCGTCAATATTACTTGTAATTAAGTTGTAATTCATCTTTTTGTGCTTTATTTCTCAAGGGTCAGTAAATTTGTTATCGGTCCCTATTTTTGTAAAGATGAATCTCCGTCTCCGAATCTCTATTCAGATAAGAAGATCTTTTAATGAATTATCCAACGAAAGTGATCAAACGGTTGTGAGCCTTGAACTAGCAGTCGTTGGACTGTGAACTAAGTAAAAATCAAGTGTCTTAGCTTTGTTTCTATTTTATTTAATTCCGCTGCGTACTCTTAACTCGAGTTTTCGAAAAAGTGAAAAAGTCACAAGCGCTATTCACCCCCTCTAGCGTATTCTCCGATCCTACAAAAACCACAAGTTGGATTGCACTAGAAAACTCCATTACTTTATGATCAACTATTACGGCGAAATGCTCGCCCCCAGCGCTCCTACCAGCCCACTCCCGAATCAATATGGAAGAGGTAAATTACGGTGACTGAAGAGACAAGTGGATGTGAGGGTGAGTTACAAGGGATGCAAGAATTTATGCCCTATCAGCATCAAGATTCGATCCCTCGACCTCAAGTGACAAACCTTCATTCATTTACCATCTCAGTTATGCCCGTGGGGGCTATGATCAACTACTACGAGCCCATAGGACATCGTGCTTATCACGGTCAAGTTATCCTACTAGGGTTGTTCTTAGTTCACATTGGTCCTATGATATACACAAGAGATATGTGACTCGTGCTTTAAATTTATCCAATAAATAAACTAGGAGGAAGGCTAAAGTGTCTTAATGGATATCATCTATCTTTGTAGGAACTTGAGCCTCCAAATTATGTTTCAAGTAAAAGCATAGCATGGTGTTTCATGGAGCAGGCGAGTTGACTGGCCAGGAGGCGACATGGAGCAGTGCTCAAACTAAAAGCATTTGACCTCTTTGCCTAACTCCCGACCTTTAGAAAGCTTCCTTGTCGTGCTTCACGAGATTTAATCGGTGTGGCTTTGCCTTTGCTTTTTTATGAATTAAAAAAAAACTCGTGTTTTTTGTTGCAAAGGTGGAGGAAACAGGGCTTTTGCCGGACGTGTTTTGCTGCGAATGCTAAACGCTTTCACTTTTTTTTAATCAATTTTCCTCCTCTTTCTTGCTCTGCTTTTTCTTGTTTTGTCTATCTTTTTCTTCTTCTTTTTAATTCATGTCATTCTTCTGCAGTGTTATTATTTGCAATATATATCATTATTTTCCATGAAAATATTCGACCATTATTATTATTTTTTATTTTTTAATAATTTAAATATTTAATTATTTAAATTGATTAATTTTAAAGATAATCGATTCGATCTTACAAATTTTTTTTATCGATAATTAGAATAAATTAAAAAATATTAATAAAGACCCATCAAATAACCAACATTATTAAATTCACTTTTCACAATATAAAAAAATAAACATTCAATCATTATTCATTGTCATTATAGTGCATTATAATTCATTATCTATCATGAATCAATAATGGAACAAAAATTTCATTAAAAAAAATAAGAAGAAGAATTCCTTTGTTTGATTCAAGAATTGAATTGGCATACAATCATTGTTCATGCATTCTATCTGTAGCAATAGTAACAAGTAATAGATGCAAAGTAGTTATTTAAAAAAAAAATAAATTAATATTGTTTGTTGGCTCATGAGCTTGTGTATCCTAGTTCATCCTAAATGAACTACAATACTTGAATATCCTTGTAAAAAATATTCTAACCAGCTTGAATGGCTTAATCATACTAATCGACTTGACCAAGTTGACTAGGCTTAATCATACTAAAAGTGTTTCTCCTCACCCATTCCATTTGATTGCTGGTTCAAAGGTTCATGATTCTCTTCAGATCTCAAGAACAGTGCAAGAAGAAGGAAACACATTATGTCATTAGAGCGTTGTCAGTTAGTGAGTGAAATGTGGCTTTTCCTATTTGGTCTCTGTCCTACCTTCTCTCATCCTGATCTTCACACTCTCTGGCAAGTAAATCCACTCTAACCAAGTTTCTTAATCCCACAATTTTTCACTCCTGCGTCAGATGAGTTTGCTCAGTGGTCCTGTCAGTTTAGTACCATCTTTCCCTTCACATCCAACACCAGAAAAGCTTTAGGTGGCAAATGCAGTGTTTGCTTGCAGCATTGCATGGCGATGGAGACTGAGGGAAGGCAAGTCACCCAAGTTCAGAATCTCAAACACTCTCATCGTCTCTCCTTGAGTTATTCCATTGTTCACTGGTACATATTTATCTTCTTGTGTTCCTTTATTACAGTGATTCTGACAAGACAAACATGGAGCTTCGGTTTGGTTCCACAGCCAGATCAGTTAGTTCTGCGCAGGTATTTTACTTAGTTTTTTCTTGGAATTTTGATTTTAATAGTGTCTCTGTTCAGTTCTTACGTGTTGGCCGAAAGATATCTGAATTATCTATGGTTCTTGGTTAATAAACTGTTTGTGATAATTCTTTTTCAAGTAGGAGATGTAACTTTTCTTCTTCAGATCTACCTTAACTAGAGTTTTTATTTTTACAAGGACATCATGAGTATACCAGAACCAGACACTGAGGAATTGGTTAGGGAGATTGCCTTATTGGAATTAGAGGTTATGTATCTGGAGCAGTATCTGTTATCACTTTATCGAAGGGCTTTCGATCACCAAGTGCTCACTTTGTCTAGCTCGAATGGTGGCAAACTGACAAGGTCGCGGAATTCTGACTCCAAGGTGATTCAACATGACTCAACACTAGGGGCATCATCAAGGAAAGAAGGCACAAAGCATTTATCTTTTCGTGAAACGATGTATCAGAATTCAACTATAAAACTAGTACCTCAAGATGATGATCAATGCAGCAGTGCGTCGTTCTCACAAAGGGCAACTTGTTCGGCATGGATATCATCTTCCAATGAAAGTTTGGCAAGAGCTGCTTACTCGTGCCATTCGCCACCGCTGTCGTTTCGCAAGGCAATAAGATGTCAATCTTTGATCTTCAGCAGATAACAGTATTTTGGGTTTCATTTTTTATTTTTTTTTACTTCCATGCTTTGTTTGTTTAGAAAGAGAAGAATCATGCTTCAAGGGTGATAAGCTTAGCAGAATATCTTGGTGCTAATATCGATGATCATGTCCCGGAGACCCCAAATAGGCTTTCAGAAGAAATGGTGAGATGCATGAGTGTCATGTTCTGCAAACTTGCTGATCCTCCTATGGTTTGTCATGGTCCGCCATCATCACCTGTTTCATTGCCTTCATCAGTCAGTGTTCTTTCTCCGATACAACAGATAAATAGTCCGATCCATAAACACGGGGCCTTCGATTCCTGGTTGATCAATGCTTTCCAAGCCAAGGAACTCAAAGAACTCAGTGGAGCACATACTGATTCTTGCATTGTGGAGGTGCCTTCAATTAGTAGGGATCCATGGAGACTGAGGGGTGTTGAAGACATGCTACAGAATTATAAGTTAGTTCACTTGACTCAGCACCAATACACCACAAACTAGAACACTAGTCTCGAATATATTAGATTGTCATCGAAATTATTGTCATTTTCAGGTCAGTTCTTGGCCGACTGAAAACGGTAGATCCAACGAAGATGAAGCATGAGGAGAAGCTAGCCTTCTGGGTTAATGTACACAATGCCTTGGTGATGCATGTAAGCACAACCCTCGGTCCACTTGCGAAATAGTCGTATGATATACTTTCCTCACATGTTCATGTTCTTTATAAAGGCATATGTAGAATGCGGAATTCCACAAGATCACACGAGTAAGGCTTCCCTCCTTGTCAAGGTACCATGGTCGTATTAGCTAAGTAATTTCGACTCGTTGATGTTAAGCCTTCATCTCATTCTTGTTGTTTTCTCTAGGCGAGTTGCACAATTGGTAATTGTGTAGTGAATGCAGCCATCATACGAGGTTCCATTCTTTGTTGCCGCGCACATTGTCCTCGACAAGTATGCCTCATAGTTTTTTCCCCTTACTTTAGTAACAATTTTATCGACCACAATTTTGATATGCACTCCAATAATCTCACAAGCTACCCTTCTATGATTTCAGGGGCTTCAATCACTGTTCCACTCAAGATTCAAAAACAAGGTCGGAGATCGTTGGCACGGATATGCCATCGAACAACAAGAGCCTCTTCTTCATTTCGCACTATGTTCCGGCAGTTGCTCCGATCCCGCAGTAAACATTCCACACCCCCATCAATATTAGTTTTCATTGAAACTGATACACTCATTTGTTAGCTAGAGTAGTACTTTACTAATTACTGCAGGTGAACTTGGACATCACATCCTCTTGCATTTGCCATGATAATTTTCGACTAGCTGCCGATATTAACTAGTAGCTAGAGTTCACTGAAACTTGGACATCACACCCT
Organism: Hedychium gardnerianum; assembly: GCA_038050645.1. Taxonomy (NCBI): domain Eukaryota; kingdom Viridiplantae; phylum Streptophyta; class Magnoliopsida; order Zingiberales; family Zingiberaceae; genus Hedychium; species Hedychium gardnerianum. The sequence goes on along the minus strand of JBBUKS010000049.1, from coordinate 2,865,384 downwards.
CTTGATACCTGATCCTTCTCTCTAGGTCCGAGTATATAGCCCCAAGAGAGTGTTTCAACAATTGGAAGCTGCAAAAGAAGAGTATATTCAAGCAACTGCCAGGATTTGCAAGGAAGAGAAGATCATTGTTCCAAAGATTGTGGATTTGTATGCCAAGGAAATGGCACTAAGCTCACAAGCTTTGGTCGACATGGTTCATCATCATCTCTCTGGGAATTTTCCGAAATCCAGATCATCCAGCAAGGTTTTTGAATGGCAGCCATATAACTTCAACTTCAGATACCTTCTGTCGAGAGAAGTTGCATGGTAGGAATTGCTGGTGAATTGGTTTGAAGAGTTCGATTTGTTATTTCTTTTTTCTTTTGCTCTTTAATTCTTGACATTTTTTTTTATTAATTGTAAGAAGGTAAGAGCTGGAGTTGTGTGCATCTTTGAGAACATTCAATTGGGCTTGAAGAAATTTTGTATAGAAATCTCTTGTCCCTAGAGGTAAAGTGTTTATAACCTAATTGTGGATTAGTCGACCTAATTAACCTTGATATAAGCATTAGAATGGCCTAATATGGGTTAGTTGGGGTTTAACTTAATCTTTTGTTTTGGTATCACTTTAATTTAATCTCATACAATAAATTATGAATTGATAGAGGAGCTTTATGCTTTAGGTTAGTAATGAATTTAATCTTTCGTTTTTATTTCTAAAAACTTATGTTTTGAGTTATAAAATCTTCAAAATTTTATAATTGCCTCCCTATAATTACATTATGATTTCCTTACATTTTGATATTATTTTTTCATAAATTTTTATAATTTCATCCCTAAAATTTTAAATAACATCAAGCTACTCTATTTTTTTAAAAAAAATTATAATTTTCTCCCTAACACATATGAGTTTTTTTTTTCAGTTTAGTCCTTAAATTCAACCCATATTAAAGTTTTCATATTTTCAAAATCTATCAAAAATATTTTAATTTATTATTTCACCTTGGCATTTTAAAAATCAAATAATCAGCCTTTAAATTTTTTATTTCACCATATAAATTTAATTTTAACTCCCACAATCTTATAATTTTACCATTTAATATCATTATTTACATAAATTATAATTTAATCCTTTATATTTATATATTTTTTTAAAAAATTACTCTACTCTCATAATTATATATATATATATATATATATAATTTTCCCTTATATTTTTACTATTATTTCACCCTTAATATTTTTTACATAAAATTGCATTTTATATTTCGTCATATTCTAAATATTAATAATAAATAATTCAACTATGATGATTATTGAGGAATAAAGATAATTGTTTTATCTAACTAATATAATTTATTATGTTGATAATCGTTTAATCAATCACTAGTATTATTTTATTCTATAGATATATTTGCTTGATAATAAATTAATTAAGATTTTCTGTCATTGACATTATTTTTTATTATAAATTAAATAATTTTTATTTTTTTTAGAAAAGATGAGTATCGAGTTTATTTTCCAAGTTAAATTCTATAATTTTCTTTTTTTTTTCAAAGCTTTTTTGTTTGATTTTACTAAAAAAAAAAATCTATTTTATTAAAAATTAAAAATATTTAAAACTTCTAATATAATTAAGTAATAAGAAGTTTTGGATTCCCAAACACAAAAATTAACAAAATTTGACTAAACAGATGAATAACTCAATCCAATTCTTATTTTTAAAATTGTATGATTTAAGATGTTTTCCTTGATTAGACCTGAGCGATCTAGAGGTGAATAACTGTGATTCAGATCGATTGAAAAATTTGCACAACAAAAAACTTCGACAAGCAAAACCAATCACACACACATGCTAACGCAAGTGATTTACTTGGTTCAGAGCTCGGAAGGCTGCTCCATCCAAGGTTAGATCTCGCGTTCTACCACCCTAATGAATCTCTTCCTTCCTTCTCGGATCAAAATCGGAGATAGAAAAACCTCTTCTAACAATTTACGACAATTACAATCACAAATATTGAAAGATTCTATGCACAAGAGCTATTCTTTTTTACTTTAAGGATGCCGAGATTGATGAACAGTACTTGATAAGATGAGAGGAATTGTAGCTAAAAGTGTTGTGCAAAAACCAGCTCAAACTCTCTTTTAAACAGTCTTCAATCGGGTTGGTTTCTACACTTTTTTGTCGCTAATAATCAATTGTCATCACCCAACAATTGATAGTTATAAGGGGTTGATCGTTGACTCATCCATTGAATAGTCACTGATTCTGGATCAAAGACTAAAATTATCCTGAAATTTGAATAGCAATTGATTGCTACGAATCACCAATCAATTGTTGTTTAGTAGTTGAACTAGCTAGTTGAGTTGAAAGCCTTCTGTTTGTTCGAAACAATCTACAATCGATTGTTGATTCTGACAAATAGCAATTGAATTGGCTAGTTGAGTTGGAGGTATTCTTTTTGCTTGAAATGATTTATCAATTGATTGTTGTTCCTACGCGGAGACTGGAGGATGATCTGCTGGAAAGTCGAACCGCTGACTGGATGACCACAGAGTGGAGTGATCTGGCCGATTTACCGAACTTGACTCCGATCGGTGTTGCACCGCCGATCTGTCGCTTCAAGTCTCCGGTCGGGCGCCTGCGCAGACCAAAGAGAGGGACGGAGGGTTAGCTGAGAGCTCTAGGCGTAGAGCCTGGGGATCTCGCTCCGACGCTCAAGTCAGGTCAGATAGCCCGGAGGTAAAAGAACTGAAAGCACGAGAGTGAAAAGTAGAGAAAACTCCCTTCTGTAGCGGCGTTGAACCCTTTATATAACCTTCAGGAGTGTGTACGACTAGCATTTAATGGCGCATGCTTTGGAAGCATGGTCGAGCATGTTCTGACCTGGAAGTACCGTCGTTCCCTGAATTTCGGGGACGTGCCTGAGGTACTGCTGGGAGTGTTCTGACTGCACGGCCCCTGGTCGTACCAAAAGGGGTGTCGCGGTCGTACGAGAAGCACCGGGGTTAGCTTTCATACGCAAGAGCGAGACATGTCCGACCGGTATGTAGTTCACCAGGGTCCTCCGGTCGGTTGAGAGGGATCCTTAATCCGATCGGGTCGTACTAGTCGTGGCCCCGATCGGAGGCTTCGACGTGCTCCGGTCGGAGAAGCAAATGTTTTCCGGGGACGGGCTTTAGTTATCCGGTCGGGATTAAAGGAGTAGTCTCCGACCGGTGCGTTTTATGTGAGCGGGAGTTAGTTCGTCCGATCGGGGCACTGAGGAGTAGACCCCCGACCGGTGATGTTTCAGTGTCCACGTGAGTTTGTCCGATCGCAGGTTTTACTTGTCCGATCGGGGACGAATGGTGAGACCCCGATCGGTGATCCTGGGGTTTATCTGGTCGCGGTTTTTACTTGTCCGATCAGGGATGAATGGTGAGACCCCGATCGGTGATCCTTGAGTTTATCCGATCGGGGATTTAGAGTATAGTCCCCGATCGGTGATATCGTGCTGACCTCGCCCGATCGGTGACGTCGTGCTGACCTTGCCCGATCGGTGGCGTTTCCGTGTCCACATGGCGCTTACCTTGACCTTGACTTGACCAAGCGCCACGTGGCTCCGCTCAGTAATGTTTTAGGGGAACCCCGACCTATCCACTTGTATCATGTAGGATCTTTTAGCCCGATCTGTTATTATCAATGGGTTGATAACGGATTGGTTGCCTATATAAGGAGAGGTCACCAAGGGTTTAGGACATCTTTATTGAGACATCTCTTGATTCCCCATTAGACCAAGAGAATTCGACGGCGTCAACCCTGAGCTCTTTGAAAGACCTC
>JBBUKS010000049.1:2806517-2818276 GCA_038050645.1 Hedychium gardnerianum | reverse complement strand
CTAGCCAGGATTTGACCCCTAGACCTCATTGTGGCAACACCTCATGCACTAGCCAACAGCTCATCCCGTGGGGACAACATATCCTTCTTGAAAGTATACAAAGTTTCTTGAACATTGATAAAATGCTAATCAAAATTTAAATTAAGCAAAAGGCAGTGATACTCACGGTGTCAACAAGTCCATTCGAAAAGGAAGTCCATCTGTTGCTACAGTGTAAACAACAACAGCTAACACAAATATACCCAAGGTGCTAAAAACAACTCTCCCAGGAACAATAGATGAGCATTTTGCATGACATTCATGATCCTCCCTGAAAGCAATCAGATATAACATCATATAAAAGTATGAAAAAAACAATGAAGAGAAATGAGGTGTCAAGAGAAAACATTACTTTTAGCAATCAGATATACATATGCTTAAAATTGAACTGCCTATGATACAATAGTGAACAAGGACTTCTCCCATCCTAATTCTGTTGGAATTTTACAACATTTCTGTTATGAAAATATATAAGCATGTAAAGTAAGGGTGGATTATGCTTCCTAACAATCTACCCATCTAATCCATGATAACACTGCTACTATACCATCCTTTGCTAGTCCCACTCCTTCACAAGTTAATCAGATGAATGGTCATTTATATTCACAATTTGGACTATAGAACTAGTAATTGTGAGATAAAAAACACTCTTTTCAAAGAATTAGGAAATTTAGGATTCACAAATAGTTTTGATTGAACATCATTAAAACCATCCCTCTAAGATGAGACTTTATTATTTGCATGGGTTTCGAAACTTTCACATATGCAAGCCTCTGCCATTAAGTACCTCTAAATAAATTTAGAGATCCTTCAATAAGGGGCAAAAACACATTGTCAAATAAGTATTATATATTTCCGTTTATGAATAAGCATTTGATGAGCCGACCACCTAGTGGGATAAGGCTTGATTGTTGTTGTTTATGAATAAGCATTTGACACAAACATTATTACATGGAGATAAATTTGGCAACACAGTAAATACATAAAAAATCATGCATGGCTTACCGTAGTTTGACATTAGTGAATCATCCTAATAGACGAAAATAAATGATCTATGTGATAATAATGTACTAGGCTACAATCAGATAGGAGCTAATGTAAATAGTTGAATTTGATAAGTTTTATTTTTCCTTTGCCTACTTCTAGAAACACTTGTGTTTGTATGTTCTATGATTCATAAATGATATTAATTAATTTTCTCTAAGTGGATTTGTATCTCATCAAACCAATATCTCCTACTCAAAGTATTGTAAATATTATTAGCAAATTTGATGTCATTAATGATAAAATATACATTTAGTAAATTAGTTAAAACACAAAAATTAATTAAATCACTAGAACAATTTCATGAAAATTTTCAACATTTTTTTTTTCAATTTCAGCAAATAAAGTTTTTATATTTTTCAAAAAACTATTTCTATAAGAAAAATATGAAAATTCAGATACTAAACCTAGCCTAACATTCTCCTTAAGGCTTTGACTACTATGTAGTTATGCATTTATTAACCAGTGGCATAGAATTGAATACAAATGAATTATCCATCATCTACAAGTCCGCCAAGCAGACCACAATCATCCAAAATCAGCACAATGTGATCACACAGGATTGACAAAGAATGTTGATGGGGCACTGAATAGGAAGGCAACTAATATTAGTTCAGCCTTTCTTGGCATAACATCCTGACTAACATATATCATTTTTAGTGGAATATTGTTACTAGTGAGGGAATAACATTTGTACTTGTTTGTGTAGTAAACCTAGAAAAATACACTTTTGAGCATAAGGCCAAAGTTTCCTTATCCCAATTCCCAGGGCTATAGTCATGAAGAAAGCATACATGCCTAAAAAATTTCAAGGGAATTACATGCAAGATGGAACTTGGAGTGTCTAAAGGTGTAGAGGAGCACCCTATTAATCAGATATTTGTTTGTGACTTGTGCTAATAAAAATCTTAGCACAATTATGAATTCTTGCAACACTTTCATGTCGATTTAGAGTTACAAGCACGTTCTTGATGACACAACTAGAGAATCTTTGTGAACTTGTATGTCAAATTAATGTTAATAATGTGATACCTCAACAAAAGTTGTCTCAGAGAAATTTTTGGATCTTGAGATGAAATATTGAACAGCTTCAGGGTAATATAAGCACAAGTAGCCACACTGGAATTCAATTAAAAAAGACTAGCTGTTAGCTCATGAAGAATTGACTTGCTATAAAATACTCACAGGACCAAAAATGTTGCTTGAATAATCATATAAAGAGAAAAAGGACTATCTAAATTATAACATTCCAAATCAAGAATCCTGAAAAAAATTAGCATAAAATTCAAGGTAGGCCTTTGTAATCAACAACCTTACAGGAAAGACAAGACATAAATGACCATAAGCATACTTTACTAAGTCAAAGTCTTAATTAGGCAATATATTGTGCCTTTCGACATTTTGATTCTATAGTAAAATAATAATCCATAATAATGATGATAGAAAAAATGAACATAAACATCATATTGGCACAAATAAGCATGAGGTCATCACTTAGTCTAGAACAAAACAAGATTTATATCCAACAATTGGGTTAGAAAAATGAACATCATTGAGCTATATGAAAGCTCATATCATTTGTAATACCTAGATTACTTGATCATTTTGATCTCTTTGATTATGTTAATTAAGATCGTCCTCGATCTCCTTCTACTCTTCACATCCACCATTAACTTTAGGAATAATAACATAGAAAAGCCTAAATTATACACTTCAGAATGAAAAAGAAACTGCCTAACATATATCAATATCAAAACACAGGAACAGAATATTCCATTACTATTGTGAGGATATGAATCAAAATATATGCAAGAATATTCCATTACTATAGTAAGGATATAAATTAAAAGATATGCTAAAAATCAAATAGATAAGATGCACTAATTTCACTCTAGAACTTAATAGTAATTCCATTACTATGGTACCTGCCAAAACATACTAAAAGAACCACCCACATAAGTGCTTTTATCCATGTTGATTCTTTGTAGACAACCCAGACCTGACATGACATTAAGGTGAAAACAATAATGCAAAAGTTAACAGCCTTGAATTTAATGGTATATTGTTGCTGATAACAGAGGCATCAAAAATTTAAATTAGATACCATTGTAATTTTAATCTCTAACAAGCATAGTCTTAGGACTGTTTACTTGGACAGATGAATAGGCAAGAAGAGGAAAGAGGGAAGGAATTAATCCAGACAAATAAACAAACAATTAGGAAATTAATGTGTCACATGGTTAAGTACTGAAAATGTGTACTCAATAAATTTCATAAATGATATAATCAAATTTAAGAAGTTATTCTAATTTAAAAAAAAAAACTTTCTGCATGAAAGGGACGAATGCATACATTGTCATTGTCCTAATTCAAAATAATTTGCATTAGGACACTATTTCTTGAAGACAAGTCACCAGGACCACTTGATGTGACAGTAGGTTAAGAGTGTCAATAATATCTTTATCAGTTGTACTGAATTGAATACTTATCATGCCACTTTGAGACTGTCTATTCCAAGATGATACGGAGAAGATATTTCAAGTAGCAAGCTCTATGATGCTCTAACTATTCTTCCTTTGTCACTGAAATGCTATAGACCAACACAAGGTAGAATAGACTAATATGCCCAGTCAAACTTTCATTTTCTATTTATATATGCCCAACCAACATTTATGAAGACGAAACAAAGAATGACAGTGCCAGTAGCAGGTAAACAATCCAAAGGTGGAAATAAGAGAAACAATTGGAAGACAAGAAAATAACACTAAAATGTAGAGGTATTCCATAATTTTGGTTGTGAACCATATAATATACTTTGATACAGACCACTTGTATTAACATAGCTGAAATTGGAGTAGATCATGCCCGACACTAGCAAGTTTATTTCATGTCATATGCCAGACTCATGTTTGAGCAACGTAGACTATTATTAAAATGTTCTGATATGGGAGAATAATAGTATCATGAAGATCAAAAAGCCCATTGCAATGATAGGAATGTTGCATTATAATTATCCAAAAAGGCCAAGAAGATAAATAAATAGGGAAGAGCACTATCCTGCTAATAATAAAAAACACTATAATAAAAAACATAGACTATGGTATGCTTATGTTCTCAATTTTTATGCAAGAGTTCAAGAATGCAGCAAGTACAACCATGACCAAACATATGCATCTGATTTTTCACATTTGATTTTCAAGTTTGGTAGTTTGGCTGGCACCTATAAATAAAGATTTGGAATCACAAATTTCCCTAAGTTTTTAGCACCAGCAATATCTTTTGAATGTTAGTTTGCATATAATATTATATTTAACCAAATAATTCATCTTGTCCTTAATACTATGCAACTTTCTACACCTTGGGGTCTATGTTATTATGATTTGGATAAAAAAATATGACTAGCACAACTATTTTTAAAAAAATTTACATGACCAATAGGAATATTGAGGATACCCTGAGAGTGTTGGTATCCGACTATCAGTATCAACAAAAGTCCGGAAGTGGTAAACGAAGAGTCTTAAGTATCAAAAGCTTGAGACTCTATATTTAGAAACAAGTCTAACTTCCAACTCAAAAAATAACAATGGACTAAATCAGCATCAATTCAAATCATGGAAATTATGTGTGTGCAATTTCTGCAAAGAAAATTTAAAATCATGAATAACCAACAAATGATAGGTCAAGAAACAAAATGGTAGACAACCCAAATTTAAATAGAAAGGGATGCTTTGCAATTAGGAGGAAAAACAGTGAACAATATAATCTAGATCTTCAAGTTATGGTACTTACTGCTATAGCAACAACATTGACATAGAAGTCTATCAAAGTTGCAATCATCCACCTATAGCCAGAGAAAGAAGCACATGTCAAGTTTATTGGTGAAATAACAAAATACTAGTGGTGCTTGATACCAGAGCAAAAGTAGGTTCTTAGAATAAATCATATGCATTTCGTAAGCACACACACCACTAAATTACTGGTGAAATTATTTGCACTCAATAAATCATATGCACTTCATAAGCAAGTAAACCACTAATTATTGGTCAAACTATCAGCACTCAGAAAAACTATATAGATTTCATAAGCAAGTAAACCACTAAATTATTGGTCAAACTATCAGCAGTCAGAATAACTATATAGACTTCATAAATAAGTAAACCACTAAGTTTTAGGTGAAATTTTTTGCACTTCATGGAAATGTCTACGAGAATTATTATCAAGTAAGTAGCTTTGTATGTAGTTGTTAAGACGGCGAGAAAGCTTCATTTCCAATCATCACCAAGCAAGGCTGATCGCAACTATTTGGGGGTGGCTAACTAATAATCATGCTAATCCAAATTAATTAACATGAAAAATTGCAATCAAACTGTTATCTTGGTTGTGTGAATCACTCCAAAAAAATTAGAATGTTCCAATTCTTGATTTATAACTTAAATTACTCACAAAACATTCCATAGAACCATCATATCAGAGATCGCCTAAACTCCTACCAGCCAATTTAGTAAACTTCTAGCTAGTTCATTTATTCTCAAACATCCTCAACCTTCTTTCTCTGCCTCAATCCCTCGCCCAAACAGATCCACTCTTAGTCAAAAATATGTTTTTCATATCATCATGTATGCAAACAGTCCACTTTACGATGTTAGTAACTCAATCACATCAATTTCAACACAAGATCCTTAATAACCACTCAGGTTCCAAATCTTCTTGTCACTCACACAGACTAGGCAGTGCTGCTAGTTCCAGTCTCCTGGCGATGAGTGGATTTAGTCAGATTCAAATGTTTTCCATCGGTTAGTAAACGATAGAGCATCCAACGTTCATACTTCTACAAAGACCGATCAAGAATTCCCTGTATCATTCACATCATACTTCAGAAATACCACGACTACCTCCAAGAAACAACTCTAAACAATTTAGGTCCCAAGATAACTTACGGTGTCAAGAGCTCGACTCGAAAAGGCGAACCATCAGTCACCGTAGTGTAGACGAGGGTAGCCAACATGAAACATCCCAATGTACAAAACACAACTTTGTAGGCCATCAAGGTCGGAGATTCCGCCATGATCGTCTCTGCTAGGAAAATGTAGCAAAGCTTCCGCCTTTATGATTCCTAATATCAAGAAGGGAAGTATAACAAGAACACGAAAGATCAGAATGTGAAGGAGAACGCTACACGTCATTCCGAGAAAGGAGCGAGAATAACGACCACAAGAAACCCTAAAGGTAAACCCGCAAAGTATTTATAGAGTATTCTTACCTTCAAAACACCACATCCGACATCGGAATGGGAAACTCGTATAAGATGCCGCCGGCAACCATCTCACGAGGGGGCATCACCCGCACCGCCCCTCTCCGCCAATCACAAGAAGATTGCGGCCCTCATTTCTACTCTCTTCCGTGCAACCGCAGCCAGCCACCGCCACTCTCCTCCATGTACAAGTCGCCGCCAGCCGCCGCCTTTTCCTTCGGCCTCAAGGCTCCGCCGCTCCTCCCTCCTCCGAACGGCTCAGCTGACGTCTTCCCGCTTCTATTTGACCACCTCTGAGCAGCCGCAGAAGTCTAATTACTAGCATTGCGAGCATACAGAAACAAGCAAGAATAAAGGAACAATTCAGTTACCAAAACTCTGTTTACTAATTGTGGCAAAAGGGCCAACGCTCAGAACGCTCAGTGTTACTGTCAATTCGTCCCAAAATTAATCAAAATTAATATAAAAAAAATAAATTATGAAGATTAATTTAATAAATCCGAACAGTAACTAATGTACGGGAAAAAGTAATTTAAAAACTCTGTTTACTCATGAGTAGCGGATAGATTGTACGACAAGTTTTTTCATTTGCATATCATAAAAAATATTCTTTTTTTTAACTATTTTTTATTCATCTAAAACTGAACATAATAAAATTTCTTTACGGAAGATTTCAAAATTTCTAAAAGTCTCAAACTCTTTCAAATTTTATTTTTATGTCTAAATTGACTTTTTCGTTCTCTCCTTGTTTTTTCTTCCTTTGTACACTTTTCTTTTCTTTTCTTTTCCCACTTAATTAAATTAGATTTTAATAAATAATCTTTGAAATTTATTTATTTTTAATTTTAAAACTTTAATAGAAAATAAAAAATATATAAAAGAAGATTAATAAAATTTAAAATAAATAAAAGATAATTTTTTTTATATTTTTAATATCTAATCATAAAAAAATAAAAAATTAAATTAAATTAATAATGAGAATTGATTTTATTAAAATAAAATAAAAAATTACTTTGGTATGAATTTTTAAATATCAATATAGTTGTAGTACTGGTTTACAAAAAATAATATCACAATTTAATAATACACTAACATCGTTATAGTATTGATTTTAAAAAAACTAGCACTATAATAATGCTGATGTTTAAAAATTAGTATTACAGTGGAGTTGATGTAAAAAAATCAATATTACAGTGATGTTGATGTTAAAAAATAGTACTATAGTGATCTTGATGTTTAAAAATTAGCACAACTTAAATATTAATATCGTTATGGTGTTGACTTTTTTAAAATAGTAAATAATGACATATTTGGACTTTGAGACATTACATAAATTTACAAGAGTTAGAATGAATTTGATCAGAGCTCTTTAGGTCCATCAATGAATTTTGATCGAAATTCATTGATGGATTTAGGAGATTTAGATTTTTGAAAAATTATTATGAAATGGAAGAGGGTAGTACAGTGAAAGCATTTATGGTGTTCATGTCTAGTTCTTACATTCCTACGAGAAACTATGTGTCCGTGTCAATTATTAGAATCAGACATGAACATCATAAATACATTCACTACATTACCCTCTTATATTACATGTTAACTTTTAAAAAATTCAAATCTCCTAGTTCATCAATGAATTTCAATCAAAATTTGTTAATGGACCTAAAGATTTATGATCGGATCCATTTCAAGTGCTATATGTTGTTGAAGTGCCTTAGAGTCTATATGTGCCGAATGATATTAACTTGAAGTTATTATCAGCAGTGCTCAAAAGGATTTTAAAATTTATGACTTTAAAATAATTGACACAAATACATAATTTATTGTAGAGATGTCAGAATCATGTGTGAATACCATAAATATATTCACTGTATTACTCTCTTCCATTACATATTATTTTTTTAAAAACTCAAATCCTCTATGTCCATCGATGAATTTCAATTAAAATTCATTGATGAAGAGCTGGGATCATATTCATTCTAACTCCTATAAATTTATATAATGCTTTGAAATCCAAATATATTATTATTTTTTATTATTTAAAAAAAAATAAAAACCCTTACATGTTCAAGTTGTTATACTAATTTTTAAATACTAACATTACAGTGTTGTGTTGCTTTTTAAAAACTAACTTAACACACAACGATGTTAGTATATAAATGATGATACTGATTTTTTTAAATTAATACTATACTGGTACTTAAGCTTTAGTATTAATTTTTAAAAATTAACATCAAAATGATTTATTATTATTTTATTAATAAAATCAATTTTGCCATTAATTTAATTTTATTATTCTTTTATAATTATATATTAAAAAATAAAAAAATACTTTTTATTAATTTCCTTTTATATATTTTTGATTTTTATTAAAATTTTAAAATAAAAAATAAATAAATTTAAATTTAATTTAATTTAAAAGGAAAAAAATATATTACATATAAAAGAGAGAAAATCAATTTTAGCATAGGGATAAAATGCAGAAGAGGTGCGTAGTTGGAAATAATAAAATCGCAGTGCGCTTTTAAGAATTCCAAAACTCCTATGGAAAGTGTCGATTTTTTTATTTTCCATAAATTTTTTACAAGTTTATAGTCTAATCGCTGCGAGCTGATGACTTGTTTCTAGAGGATTGTTGATGTGATGATTTTATATTTTTTATGATTTAATTGTGAATCACATTTAAGTCACAAATCACTTGTAATCGTCGCAAGTTCCCAGTTAGGCTCCAAATCGCTTAACATCTAAATTTTTGACCTTGTGCGAGGTCGAAAATTTCCCTAAGAAGTTGCATGAGGGTCTCGTCATGAAATAAAAGATCCCAGCCTCCACCTTCTTCAGGTAAAAGAAGTAATGAAAGAGTCGAAGATTGAGAGGTACTCAGTACAAACAAAAGATGATAACCACCCCATAGAGTAGTCAGAAAGAATTAAGGGCCAACAGTTGGAGAGAGGATATGTAAGTACTCGGAGACCTCGAAAAAGAAGGTCGGAATGAGAAATCGAAGGTCGCCCAATAGCTGACCTCGAAAGAAGGTGACAAAGCCTAGGGTAGATGAGCAGGTCTGTCAAGAGAGTTCAGGATTACAAAGCAGTGGTCAGCAAGTATTTTGAATTGCAATCGCAGTTGATACAGGTCGCACCCATTAAAATCCAACGCAAGAGACTCATACCAGAAAGAGGTGCTTTCGGAGGCCATAGATTGACTCAAAAATGAAAAGAGAAAAGAAGAAGAAGAACGGTGAAGACACAGGGAGAACTTACAATAGAGGAGATCATGAGGTTCCAGAGATTGCCACGAGCAAAAGTTAGAGGAGATAAATGTTGGGGTTGCAAGGTTGAAAACAAAGTCCCATATTGAAAACACATGAAAAAAGTCATGGGCATATAAGAAATTTAGATATCTTCACAATAGTATGATATTATCCACTTTGGGCCTAAGCCCTCATGGTTTTACTCTTGAGCTCTACCCAAAAGGTCTCATACCAATGGAGATATTTTTTCCTTATATGTCCATGATCTTTCTCATGTGTTTTTAATGTGAAATTTTATTTGCAACCTTGCAACCCCAACAATCCCCCCTCAAATGAAGGACTATAGGGTCTCACGTCCGATCCTCGACCCACCAGGTCTTTTTGCCCCTCGGTCCATCCGACCTACTAGGAATTCATTGCCTAGCCGCAACTAGGACTTTTTGCATGGTGTCTGATCCTCTTGATCCAGACACAAGAGTACTACTTCCTTTGTTCGAGGTCAATATTCTACTCATATGACTCGATTAGACCATAGCTCTTGTGCACAGTCGGCGGTTAGACTTTCTAGTAGTCCGAGCTCTAATACCACTTGTAGGATTGAGTGCACGTGAGAGGGGGGGGGGTGAATCATGTGTTTTAAAATCTTTCTTTTCCGTTTTGAAATCTCGTCGAGAATTCGAGCATGTAGCGAAAAAACAAATATGACTAAAATAAAAACACACAGAGAGAGAAAACATAGCACACGGTCGGTTTACTTGGTTTGCAATCCTAGCGGACTACTACTCCAAGGCCCACGCCCCCTTGGGACGTTTCTGACGGGCAATCCACTAATTCTCTTCTGGAGAACCTTCGGAAGAGCAATCGAGTACAAAATGTGAAATCAGATAGTGTAACAAGTCTACACTTCTCTTGTGCAATGGTAACTATAAATAAATAATCCTAAAAATTTGTTACCCAATTAAAATACTGTTACCGATGATTACTTGGCGTTAGTTCAATGCAGCAGGGTTGCATTACAACAAATGTAGGCATTCGAAATAGTAGTATGAGGTCGAAATTAGGTCTGAAAGCGATGCACTGAGCTGCTGGTCGAGTACTTCTTTTATAAGTCATTGGGGACGCCTCTAATGCTCCGGAGTGCCTCCATTGAGGCTTATTGGATTCGAGATAATCGCTGTTTATCCTCTCTGAGGCGCCTCCAGCGGTTCTGCGCGTCAACAGCGCTTATCCAGGCGTTGAGGCGCCCCCAATCGTTCGAGGCGCCTCCAGTGCTGAGGTACCCCAGCACTCCGAGGTGCCTCCGGCGCTGAGGCGCCCCTAGTAGTCCGAGGCTCCTCTAGCGCCTCTAGCGCTGAAGCCGCGACTTTAATCTCCTGCAAAATATGTTAATACTGAAAATACCTGCAGCAAAGGAGTTAGTATATGTCACGCACCAAGACTATATTTGTTCGTCGAAAAATGGACAGCACCTCCCCTGTACGGTTGACAATATCCTGAATACACAGTCATAAACAAATACATAATAAACATACCCCACTCGGATATTCACAACCACGCAGTGTAATAGATAAAAATACCCTACGCGGATATGCACAACCACGCAGTGTAATAAAATAAAAATCCAAACAATAAGAATGGTATACTCGACCAGAAAACCAAAACCATACATTTGCGAGCAAAACATACAATCACGAACCGACCCGACTTATGACACTAAATACATGAGTAGAGGCAAATCCGAAATTCAGATACAAATTACTTAATACAATCCATGCATATAAATTAAATACTGAAAATTAAAACAAACCGGATACAACATAAATAAATCTGAGACTCGATGTGATAGGGACGGTGCGGGCAGATATTCTCCAAGCGACCTAATCAACAACCTGCTAACAAGGAAACAACAATAGAAAGCAGGGGTGGTGAGTACAAAAGAAATACTCAACGAGTATAAGATAGATAGTGCATGAATAATAACAAGTACAATAACTCAAGGATGTACAGGAATAAAAAGATATATAGTCTCACAGAAAGAATATACTCACCATCGTATGATAAAACCTGTATGCCTCTACCATGCAGGCACCCTACTCATCTACACATAGTATCATGAGTAGTGCCAGTAATAACAACTTGTGTACAACATCTCACATGTATGTACTAATCATTAAG
>JBBUKS010000049.1:2792941-2806417 GCA_038050645.1 Hedychium gardnerianum | reverse complement strand
AACAATCAATAATAAAGACAATTTGAAACCTTCATTCATCCTACCATTACACCAAGTATATTGTAGAAAGTAAAAGTTTAATATCTCCAAACCAACAAAATTATTGTATAACAAACTTCCAAATGTCATTTAAAATTACAGCTTCTATGCCCTGCTATCAATCAACTACAAAATAAATCATGAAACATGATGAAAATTCTAACATTGATGCTATTTTGAACAAAATAACACCAACGTTGTATTGGTTTGAACAAAACAACACCACCGTGGTGCTGGTTTGAATAAAATAGCACCACGTTGGTGCTGTTTTGATAAAAATAACACCACGTATGTCCTGTTATCAACAATTTTATTTTGGAAACCTAGTTTATATATATTGATTAGTGCCCTTAGGTAATCTGTTCTTTGTGTCTTTAGTCATTTCTTCTAAGCTTTGATCAATTTTATAATGTTCAATTATTTTAATTGATAGAATTTGTGAATCTTAAGTAACAATAACTTGTAATTATTAAATGGAATATAAAATAGTTGAAGTATAGGGTTGAAATCTAACCCTTTGACTGACGGAAAAAATATAACAACAAGCAACTGCATGTCCTTATTCTCATTAGTATTCCAAATCTGTACAAGATATGAACCCCAATTCATATAGAGAAAATAAGAGAAGTTACCTCACAAGTGGGAACGAGCGACGACAGTCAGGGATGCAGGGAGAAGCGACGACGACGATAATGAATTTAGGATTTAGGAAATCAGGGGGAAGTGAGGAGAGGAAGAGAGGGTTTAGGAACCCAGGAGAAGAGAGAAGAGAAAGAGAGACGACAAGCTTTGAAATTTTTGAGGGAAAAATATCAGCCCGCGTGCAAAAAGAGAGAGCGCGAAGAAAAGAAAAAAAAATTGATTTTGATTATGTATGTATGTATATATATATATATATATATAAACTAAGACTTAAACTAAGGATGTATCCGAATCATGACCATGTTGTACGCACTTGAATGCGATGATGAGCAGATTGATGCATCCTTGCACTGCTGAAGACCAGCATTTGGTACAAGGCAGTGTACCACTGTTGCTGCCATTTCAGAAATGCAGTAGTAGTACTCTGTGTCACATCACAATTCACAAGCAAACCTTTCTCAGTCACGTTCCCTTGCAGTTTGTAGGCCAGGCATCGCCACTGACCAATCAATTCAGAAACATGAATATTTAAAGGAACGCCAGTCATTTAATTTCTTCAAACTCAAGATACTGCCACATTAATTAAGTGTTGCCTTCGCCTGTGTCTGTGTGCACAGGCTAAGTATATATATATATATATATAATAACCTGTCCATTGGGAAACAAATATGCAAAAGAAAATTAGACAGAAATAATTAAAGGAGAAAAAAAATAAATGAGAAAACAACAAGTGCAATATATATAATTAGCAGACTTAGCTAATTAGTACTAATGATGGCAAAAGATAAAACGTTCGTTCCCGTGCCTCCGTTAGCTAATTGATACTAATGAAACATGTGGAGGAGTTTTAAATAGAGTGCTTGCATCAGAATATTGTGGGAAAAAAAAATCTGAGAACATATCTCAGTTAGCTAGCCAGTGACAAGCTTTTTTACTAAGCTTGAGAAACATGTGATGAATATGAATTGAATGGTTCTCTTGATTAGTTAATATTTATCCTGAGGATCCACAGCATTGTTCAAATGCAAGGGTTTCCACATGTTATTTTCTGTGTTAGTTTAGGTCTTATATTCTTCTTGTGCTTGTGCTCTAAGTGCTGTGTTTCCATGTTTTCAATAAGGGTAATCTAGTGCATGAAATTTGTATCCATATGAAATTTTGAATTGAATCTATTATATTCAATTTTATCCTATATTATTGTTTTTGCATTATCCTATATTATTGTTTTTGCAACTCAAATTCATTTACAATATGGAATATAAATGCTCCCAAATTGTCATTTTCTTTTTGTTGTTTAGGAATGTAACTTTTTCTTCTCAAAAGTGTTTTGCAAGATTCTAATTTAATTAGAGATTTGTTAGTTCTTATTAAACATTCTTTACATTTTATATGCTATGAGATTTTGAAGATCGTCAAAAGTATCGCCCTCTAAATAAGAAGTTCAAACTATCCTTAATTATATCGTAAGCTTTCCTTCTAGCCCTTTTGTCTGTATAAGCCACTTCAACCTCTATTAAGCAACTCTTCAAACTCTATTAAGCAAAAATAAAATTTTTATCAACATACTAAATAAACAAATAAAATTTTAAAATAAATAAATAAATTTATATCATGAAATTCAATAATCAATCAAATTAATTTAAAATTAGTTTAAAATATAAAATTTTCAAATAGTTAAATAAATTTAAATTAAGAATTTGATAATATTTAAATAAATCAAGTTCAAACTCATAAAAAAATTAATTTAAATTTAAATAATCATTTTGACTCGATTATCTTATTAAGATAAACTTAAATATCATAAAGTTTAAATAGCTTTAACAGCAAGGTGATCAAAATTCATTCTCAAAATTTTTATTCCTGATGTGTAAAAAATAAAAATAACAAGCGAGAGATAATACTGGTGCTGCTTTTTATCCTGCCATAAATGTGCATAAAAATACAAATGAAAGAGGTCTTATTCAGATCATTTTGGACTGTGCAACTTTAATGCCAAGCAACAGAAGATGAACAACTTGCTGTGTCAGCTATTTTAACTTATTTTCACTGTCGGACTATGATGCAAGGTAGGAGGTTCGAATTGTTACCAGATATTAAATTTTCAAGTCATCTGTTACAAATATTTCTCGAAATCAATCATCCTATTACTTAATTCATTATTTTTTAAAAATTTATTTTCTACTGCCGGGACTATAATACAGTGATAAGATATTTAAATTATCACTTAGATATTCACGATTCGATTTCCAATTATAATATATTTATAGAAATTTTTCTTTCAAATGAAATATGTAACTAAAGGATATTGAGTTTCTAGCCGTCCACTGTGAGCGTTTTCTAATTTATTTTAGCGATCAATGAAAAAAAATTATAGGATCAGATCAATCGTTTCAATTTGATATTATCTGATTCATTATTTTTTATTTATTTTAACTTATTGTCTGACTTTAAATTCTTTATAGTTGTACAGTTGAAAGGAAGAAAAAAAACACTTTAAAAAGTTTTAAAAGGAGAGGAAGAAGGTTTAGTTTCTAATTAATCTGTATTCCAATAGGAAATTAATCCACCAAAATATTTCTTTTGTTTAGTTCGGCACTTGATCAAATCGTTTCTTTTCCATGTTTCCTCTTCACCAAGTCAAGAACAAGAAGAATTAAAGATTACATAATTATGAATTTTTGATCTTTTAGATCCAATATCATATATAGTCTTCTCAATCCTCTAAGATATGACAACATACTTCAAAGTTGCCTATAAGGAAAGATTAGATTAAAATGCATCTTAGTCGTATGCATTGTGTTTATGAAAAATTGATTTATTTTATCTCTTGATACTACATTCATAGCATTGATAGTGTATGGTTTTTTCTAAAAAAAAAATAAAAGGAAAAAAGTTATACTAAAATCAATATAATGAGATGCATGCACTCGTTGACATAGATTTATCTATCCTCTGATGATCCATCACTTTCCATGGTGGATTGAGAGGCTGCACATGCATCTTTCTCCTCCTCTGCAGATTTTCCAGCCCTTTAAATAACCCTCCAACCTTAACTCTCCTCACTCACTAGACTAAATTGCAAACAGGGAAGAAGAAGAAGAAGAAGAAGAAGAAGAAGAAGAAGGAGGAGGAGGAGAAATGGTGAGTTGCCTTTCTCTCTCTTTAAATCAGGATCATCAATCAATCCTTTCACTTTCCGTGCAGGAAGAAGGAACTGAAGCATGCGTTGGCTATGTGGACTGGAAGGGCAAACCTGCCGTCGGAGGCAAACATGGAGGCATGCTCGCAGCCTCCTTTGTTCTTGGTAAAGTAATATATTTCCTGCTGAACTGTGTTCGTGCATGCATGCATGCAAGCAATCCAAGAGCTACTCTGTTTTTTGTTTGTTTGTTCTCGGAGAGCATGATTAATCTTGCAATCGAGAGCTAGCAAGAAGGAAATTAATTAAGCCCTTGGGAAGAACAGGAGTTGACTCATTCGTTCGTGCTTGTTGTTTTCTTTTTGAGACGACTTTGATGGCGAAATGAGATGTGAAAACAAAAAAGTTAGCAACTTGGCTTGGTGCATGCAGCGGTGGAGATAATGGAGAACATGGCATATCTGGCCAACGCCAGCAACTTGGTGACCTACTTGGCAGGATTCATGCACTTCTCGCTCTCTCGCTCGGCCACCACCGTCACCAACTTCATGGCCACGGCCTTCCTCCTCGCCCTTCTCGGCGGCTTCTTATCCGACGCCTTCTTCACCGCCTATCATATCTACTTGATAAGTGCTCTCCTCGAGTTCCTGGTGAGTTCTCATAGATCGACTTCACTCTCCTGATCGTCTAATTTATTTGCATGGATTAGATTGCGTCCTGCAGATGCAAGCGAATGCCCTGCCCTTTTCATGATCATGTTCCTTTTGATCAATTCCCTCGTGTGCAAGCTACAGAACAGTGTGGCATAAAACAGAGCGATAGAATCCATATCTGCTTCTGGACCGTCAAAAGAAATAGCTCATCAGTGATCTCAGCTATCATTTTCCCCTTTCCTTTTCTTTCTTTTGCTTCTCAACCACCTGAAAATCGAGCAGGAGGAGATCGAAGAACCCTCAGGTTCACGCTATCATTAAATAAGACAACACAAAAAAGCAGAGTGACACCGAGGCAGTTGCAGAGTTTAATTTGAGGAAGGAAGGAGAGAGTCGAGGAAAAAGGTAGCGAGTGAAAAGTCATCGATTAGTGTGGAAGATACGATAGGAAACAGAGTGGTGCACTTTTTACTGAAGGAAAGGAAAGGAAAGGAAAGGAAAGGGCAGTAAAACCAGAGGTCGGTTCCCAAGAACAGCTTGGTTTGGTTCGCGCCCCGTATCCTCTGACAGAGATTGTAAAAAAATTTATTAATTCACACGATCGAATCTAAATTTTTGGCCCAAATTAATGTTGAGTCATGCATATCGATCGGTAACTGAATTGTAGTATGTTCTTCTGGTCTGTTGTGAAACAGGGTCTGGTCATCCTCACAGTACAAGCCAAGACGGCCTCGCTCCAGCCGCCTCCCGGCGAGGAGGCTGCCGGCGGGAAGGCCGCCATTTTGTTTGCCGGGCTCTACCTCACTGCGCTCGGCGTAGGCGGAATCAAGGGCTCCCTCGCGCCCCATGGCGG
Organism: Hedychium gardnerianum; assembly: GCA_038050645.1. Lineage (NCBI taxonomy): Eukaryota > Viridiplantae > Streptophyta > Magnoliopsida > Zingiberales > Zingiberaceae > Hedychium > Hedychium gardnerianum. The sequence goes on along the minus strand of JBBUKS010000049.1, from coordinate 2,801,091 downwards.
TGAGCAGTTCGACGAGAGCACCGCCAGCGGGCACAAGGCCCGGTCCACCTTCTTCAACTACTTCATCTTCTGCCTCGCCTCAGGCGGGCTCCTCGCCGTCACCTTCGTCGTGTGGGTGGAGGACAACAAGGGCTGGCAGTGGGGCTTCGGAATCTCCACCATCACTATCCTCCTCTCTATTCCCGTCTTCCTCGCCGGCTCTCCTCTTTACAGGAACAAGGTCCCCACCGGAAGTCCCATCACCACCATTGCTAAGGTGTTGCTCGCTGCCATCTCGAGTAGGAGAAGTAACTTCCAGAGTGCGAGAAACGCCGTGGTCGACTTGGAACCGAGTTCTCCCGCGAAGGAGAATAAAGAAAGCGAGGTGAAGCCGGGGGAGGAGCTGAAGTGGCTCAACCGCGCGGCGGAGGGCAGGCCGCTCCACCAAGCCCTCTCGTGCACCGCGCATGAAGTCGAGGACGTCAAGGTCGTGCTGAAGCTCCTCCCCATCTTTCTCTCCACCATCATGCTCAGCTGCTGCCTCGCGCAGCTCTCCACCTTCTCGGTGCAGCAGGCGGCGACGATGGACACGCGGGTGGGCGGGATGACGGTGCCGCCGGCGTCGCTGCCGGTCTTCCCGGTCATCTTCATCATGGCCCTCGTGCCGCTGTACGACCACGCGATCGCGCCCTTGGCGCGGCGCGCGACGGGGAGCGACACGGGGATCACGCACCTGCAGCGCGTCGGGATGGGACTGGCGCTGTCAGTAGTGGCGATGGCGGTGGCCGCGGCGGTGGAGATGAAGCGGAAGCGGGTGGCGCGGCGGGTGGGGGAAGTGTTCAAGGGGCCGTTGCCGATCACCTTCTTCTGGGTGGCGTTCCAGTACCTGTTCCTGGGGTCGGCCGACCTGTTTACGCTGGCGGGGTTGCTGGAGTTCTTCTTCAGCGAGGCGCCGTCGAGGATGCGGTCGCTGGCGACGTCGCTGTCGTGGGCGTCGCTGGCCATGGGATACTACCTGAGCTCGGCCCTGGTGTCGGCGGTGAACTGGGCGACGACGTCGTCAGGCGGCGGAGGGCGGAAGGGGTGGCTGTCGGGGGGAAGCCTGAATCGGTACCACCTCGATCGCTTCTACTGGCTGATGTGCGTGCTCAGCGCGTTGAACTTGGCCAACTTCGTCTTCTGGGCGACGCGGTATCGCTACCGATCATCCGGGCAGAAACAGTAGCACCACTGTGCATGGATCTTCGTTTCCAATGTCAACTTATATATTGACTTAACTACTCAAAAGTCAAAATAAAGTCAAAACCGCGCTAAGTTTATAGAAGAGATTCAATCCAAATGAAAAGGCTATTGATTTAAGTGTGAAGTGTAAGTGCGCCAATTTAGCAAGAGTGTATTTAAATAAGGTTAAATAAATAAATTTAAGTAATATCTTTATATGTTCAGCTTGAGAAAAGTTTATTTATATTGGAGGGTCTATTTCGATTCAAAAGGAATTGTAAATAGATATTATCTTTCTTAATTGAAAAAAAAAATGGTACCTTAACAGGAGTCCATCTATGTAACTTTACAACCAAATGAGCAAAATTTGTTCATAACCCTCATGAGCCTCTCAGTAATGTATATGTATCAATTTCTAGTAAAAATGGAACATTTTGACTAAAAAATGGAAAATCCTACCAGTCTATGCATGTCAATTTCCCACCAAAATGAGACTCTATCACTTTTTCTTGGGCAAAAACTTAAAAAAGGCACCTCTTTTGTTTTTTAAAAAAATCACGAAGGATGCCTCATTTTATTTTTTTAATTATATTCAATCATATACATTTACTCTTTTACCCTTCAATATTATTTGAGTTATTATCTCCCATCTAAATTCTAAACCGATTAAACATGTTATAATAATTATAAAATCATAACATGTATAATAATTATAATTTCATAACTACTACAATGTAAATATGTAAATATTAAACGAACAAATCAAATCCACCTTATAACAATTATAAAATCATAACTGTTATCATGATTGTAACATCTACATAATCATAATTACTACAACATGAATGATATATAAATATGATTGAATTCGTATTATAATAATTATAAAATTATAATTATTATAACATAAATATTTTTGAATATGTTGAATATATATTATATCAATTATAAAACTTAGTTATTATAATGTTTAAAATTTAGATGAAAAATAATAATAATAACAGTGTCAAGAGTAAGAGTATAAATGTACACAATTGAATACTAACAAGTGACACTTGCCTTTTTGATTAAAAAGCAAGGTGGAATGTATGATTCGGAAGAAATCCTTTTTCTTTTTTGGTTTTCACCAAAATCGAACAATAAATCACTACAACCAACCACATGATTATCTATTAGCGCAGACAAATGCTAATCACATACAAAGTATCTACCTGTTTCAAATATAAATTAAGTGTTCAAATGCTCATGGTATATGTACTGTATGAGATTGCTCTCGAACAACTGCAAGAAAGCAACAAGAGGAAGGCAAATGAGTCGATCTACTGCCCCACGACACAAGGTAGCTCCTCCATGGGAGTGTTTCCAAGTCCCAACTCATCTTTGAAGTTTTAAATAGAGGTAGGTAATTTGGGGAGCTCCCACTAGTTGATACATTCAAATATAAGTTCCATAAGACCATTCAGTTGTATGAAAGCTTGAACATTGCTTTTCGTTAAAGATTGTAAGAAAGATTTGATTCCAACCAGCTAGGAAGCCCCAAGATCGCGTTAGAGGAATCCAGTGTGGTTTTCGTTACGTCTGGCTATTAGGAAGAGAAGCTGGACGGAAGGGAAATTTCACAAACTGAATCTGCAAGACCGGCGCATTGGGTTTCTTATCATCGAACTTGTAGCCTGCATGATAAGTTAATAAATGTCTGATTGGTGTTTCTAAATTACACAAAACAAGGACAAGATTTATGGAGTTTCATGTAGCAAAAATGATTCATTTTTAAAAAGAGAATTCTAGTTTGTTTGATGGCAAATCAAACTTACTACCAAGGCATATAGAAATTCATGATTTAAAACTACATTCAACTATCTAGCAGCTTATCAATACGAACTATAAAGATTGATTGTGCCCAACAAAATGAATGCACTGTGCAAAAATGTTTCGGATATTTCTATATGCAAAAAGTAAATAGAATGCATTGCGAGCACCATGAGAACTTACCTTGAAGGGCATTTAATGCAGTCAAAGCACACTTGGCATCATCAAACTCCACAAAACATAGCACTTTAGCCTTATCCCCAGCCTGTATGCAGGGTTTTCCATAAACCATGTCAAAGTTCTCGACGGACGGATCAAACCACAAAACCATTTTTCAAATTTTGCACACACAAAAAAAGGTAACAATGCATTCTGGATCAAAGGAGCTTATCATCTGCCATAAACGACTTGTATGTGAAATTGATGGAACCTATGAATTCTTCATCAGAGCTAAAAAAAATACAAATAATCTTAGAACAATACTCATCCTTTACAAAATTGATTTTTTTTAAAAAAAAAACAAGTTTATTCTGCACTATAAACACTAATTACACCCTTAAAATGAACATTCTTTGAATATAAATGGACTATTATGTTTCTGCATAATGATTAAATAAATAATAAAAGTAAATAATTATGAAAGAGCGTTTCAAGTTTTTTTAAAATTATAATGAAGATAGAGGTAACAATTCAGATGAGCATTTCAGATATGGTTAAGCAAGAAAATTCAAATAATTCTGGAGAGAACGACGATAGTTGTCTCTTCTCTGCCCACCAGTCGGGTTGGCAAAAGGCATCGAGAAGCAGTGGAATAACTAAAGTAGACAACTATAATATTTTTGTCTGTTTGAAAGGAGACTAGAATGACAACTAATTAAGACTAATCCAATAACTAGTGCCATGACCATGCATGAAAAAGGGTAGTAATCACCACCTTGAGAATTTGACTTGCATTGATCAGATTTTTACCCACTGTGTAAGGGATATTCATACCAAAATAAATGCAGACTAACTAATCTGGTATTATATAGCATCTGCAATCCCAACCACATTGGAACTATGATAGGATGAAATCTACAAAATATTAAAGGAAATTTGACAATACTAGTAACACCTTCAGTAATTTCAAAACTAAAAGATACAAGAAGAGATGAGCTTGATCAATGTTAAATGAGAACAAACTTAAAGATGGTCTAGGTCTGCACATGTGGAGCAAACAATGAACATCATAATTGGAGTGGATATATGTCCTCTTGCCCACATATAAAACTACTCAAGCCTATCCAAAATTACCACACATTTCTGTGTATTGAATGGACACATGCGCCTCCACAAAGAAATGACTGACAGCCTCAACAGTGATCTGCTACAGTTTGGTGCCAGTGCTACAGGTCAGGGAGCCAAGGGTACTCAGGAAGAGGAAGCAAGGGGTTTTACAGGAGCAAGAACATCCATGGTGGCAATATAGATAATGAATTTGAAGAGATGGAAACAAAAGAAAAGTTGAAGTCTCAAGTTGGGAAGGTTATGACACCCTAATTAGATCCACATTGAGAGTTATGGTCTATTGAAAGAGATTCATAGCTTACGATGAATGAAGTACTACTAACTTGGGCATTTTCAGCTAGTAGTTAGACAATAGATTAGATGATAAAATACACTCAAAGACAACAAATTCTTGAGTTAAACAAATAAATCGAGTACAATTCTAGTATGTTGTTTTTGCTCCTCTCACTAAATTATATAGCGCTTGAATAATCTCATAATTCAAAGATGTAGTCCTAAATAATCTAAATTTTCAGTTATTCAACAATCCTATTTACCATTACCTATATAATGCTGTTTGGAATTCTGTGTCTTCAATTTCACCATGGCGACTTTAGAATTGGAATGAGAATTAATAGACCCTCCAAACAGAGAGAGATGTAAAGGGTAAAAGGATACCTAAGAAAACTCTATAAACATGACAAAGCTATTTAAGAGATTTGAATATCACTATGAATATATATTTCCATATAGCTTAATGGAGGAATAAGACTCATTTGGCTAATCCAAAGAGTTGGGACAAACACTAGACACAGATAATGGATTCTTCACAGGAATATACAATTGAATGCTTTGAATAAAATCAATTCAAAGATTAATGATAATGATTAACCATAATTTGAAATATATAATAAAATCTAAACCACTCAATATAGACTTAATTTGCATGAAGTTGAAATTTCGAGTATTTTGAACAAGCATAATCTAATTGAAAAATTACAACATATCTATAACTATAAATATCAAATAGCTATCAAATCTATATTATTAATTATTATAAATACTACAAATCTTTGCATGCTTAGAATAAAATCAAATTTAAACATTATTGTTAAAGATTAACATTTCAGAATAATTTTAAATATATAGTAAATTCTAAAATACTCAGCATAGACTTAGCTTTCATGGAGTTGGAACATGCTATTATTTTCAACAATCATAATCTAAATGATAATTTGTCCAATAAATTTATAACACAATAAAAATAAATTAAAATATCAAATAAATGTGAAATCTCTACTAGCAATGAATGTAAAAGATTTTACTTGCATGTTACTATAAATTAGATATTTCCATCCCCGCCCCGCCCCCAAAATTTAGAGCCTTTTAAATTGTCCCCAAAGTCTAAAAGTTCAGTTACTCCATATTAATCAAAATGACACATTTATAAGTTGTTAAATTTTACAAGATAACCTGGGCTAAAATAAGAGTTAGAGGGGCATATATTAAAAAAACAACTAGTAGTGATTTATCTATACAATTATCCCAACTAAAATTTATGTAGACACCAGAATGTTATACATCAAACTATGCACACATCTAACCTCTGAAGCAACTGCTTATATTGCATGATACATATGAAACAGTAAATTTATATAAGGTGCACTGTGTAAGGTACGCATTACACAGACAATGCAATCTCGTATTAGCCTAATGAAGAACCACGAAACACTTAGTTTCCAAAATCTATATACAGAAAGAATGCAATAACGTCGTATTTCTTTAACATTATTGATAAACAATAGCAACATCAATGGAAATTGTGAATGGACGTTCAATAAACTGTTGAAAGTTAATTGAGAACAAAGTATGTTCTTCTCTGGGACTAGTCAAACATGCCCACCATTATGCTCAGAGATATTTTATTTAACAGCTTTGGAAGTTTTAATAAAGTAAGACTCTAGTAAAAAAAACATACCCCGCGAGGTTCCTTGTGTAGAACTCGAATTTCCTTGAACCCAATAAATGGGCGAAATAGATCTTCGGGGATAAATTTAAGAATTCTTCAAAAACAAGAAAATAGAACCATGATAATGTAATATAAAACAACTAGCAGCAGTAAGGATACGGGACACCTCTCTTCTTGTGCAATCAGTAGGGAGACAATCGACAAAAAGAATGTTAGTAGACTCTTCCGGCAATTGACCATTGGTCACAATGTCATGATTGATGTTTACTGAAACATCTCGTGCTAAAGCTGGATCTACCAAAGGACTCAATGTTCTATCACCATCTCCAGCTGACAATCTACTGAATTTGTTTGAAGCATGAGCCCCCATTCCAGTATGATCATCGAACCCATGATTTGTGGATCGCGCTGGTAACATCTGAACAAAATCCAATCATGTAGCATTAGAAAAAGATCTACTAAAAAAGTATCAAGTCAATACTAGGTGAGTCCCTACATCACTATGTAGTAAATCTGGTGTTTTCTGAGAGTCACTTAAGCTCCATGTCAGATGAGAAGTAGCAGAAGGTGCATTGAATTGCATATAAGATGGAACAACAGCTCGTGCATCTATCATAATAAGAGCAGGAAATCAGTTTATAGAAGCTAGAAACTACAAACATTATCACTAACATTGGTGTATGTGTATCAATGCATTGTACACAATTTGCAAGTACTTGGGTACAACTAAAAGAGACTTTGCAGTCAACAATAAGTTGCTTGCTCCTCAAGTTTAATTGTGTATACAAAAATTTCTTCATATTAAGCCCTTCTCAATCACAAACTATGCTGAACATTCAATTCAAGTTTTGTTCATCGAAAACCTAGTCAAGCTCAAGAGCTGAGGTTGAGCTCTTGCACAACCTGGGCTCATATTCATGGAAAGCTCAAGGTTCAACCAACAAATAAAAATTAACTCACATGGGAGTTTAACAGTCTACTATCATAAAATACCAAGGAGTGTCAAATTTTGGCATGACACAATACTAATCAACATATGCTATGTAGGAGAGATTAGTTGTGCTGATTAGTATTGAGTTTTAATGAGTTATCGGAATAACTTGTTTTGACCGTGCCGCTTGTAATGGTACAAGATTTCAAATCATGGACTAACCAATCACATTCAAATAAATCTCCTTGTTGGATATTATTTGTAGACAATAGTGTTAATTGATAAAAGTGTAATTAGATTAATATCAAGTTTTGAGTCATTAAGATAACTCCGCCCATGACGAATCGGTCCCAAGCCCGGATAAAGGAGGAGGGTTGCGTTAGGTTGTCGGCTAGCATTAAACTATGACAAATTTTAATGAATAGATCCATTAAACTATTGTGTTAATGCTAGGATGTTCCCCGTAAGGAATGCATTGCAGAGTCCGACTGTAACGTCTTGACAAGGACCGCTACATCTCCATGAGAATTCGGATATAGTGCTAAATATGCAAGAGTTCGCATTGCAGGGTCCGACTCTAACGTATCGGCAAAAACCGCTACATCTCCATGAGAACTTGAGTGTAGTGTTAAATAGGCAAGAGTTCTCACACTATAGATTGGATAAGAACAAATATTATAAGAAACCAATAATGTAAGATTTGGAAAAACATAGGAACGTAAAGCAATGGAGATAGTAGATGCGATGATTAGGGGAAGAATTAATATTTTGTGTACAAGAAACAAAATGGGTAGGCAAAAATGTAAAAATGACAGAGAACTCGGGTTTAAATTATGGTACACAAGAAAGAGTAAAACAAGAAATATTTTAAAATAATTTTAAAAATCTATAAATAATCTTAAAATTTTATAAATAATTTGAAAATTAAAATAAATTTGAATCTTTTAAATAAATTTATTTTTTTGAATGTAATAT
>JBBUKS010000049.1:2764406-2787648 GCA_038050645.1 Hedychium gardnerianum | reverse complement strand
AGACATACAAAATTATGTAAATTATAGGGGTATTAAACTAATAAGTCATACCATGAAACTTTGGGAAAGAGTAATAGAAAAAATATTAAGGAAGGAGACCACAGTAACTGAAAGTCAATTTAGGTTCATGCTTGAAAGGTCGACAATAAAAGTTATACATCTTCTTAGGCAACTAATTGAAAAGTATCGGGAGCAAAAATAAAATCTACACATGATATTCATTGACTTAGAAAAAGATAGAGTCCAAAGAAAAATTATATGAAATTTTTTAGAAAAGAGAGGTAATAACGTAACATGTATTAAACTAATTAAGGATATGTATGAGAATATAACGACCGAAAACTTCAAGCGGATTAACTGAAACATTTCCAATAAAGATAGAGTTACATCAAGGATCAACTCACTGAATATATTCAAGACACAGTACCGTGTTGTATGTTGTTTGCAGATGATATTGTTTTGTTAGATGAGACACGTGAAGGAGTAAATGCTACACTAGAATTTTGGCGGGAAATACTAGAAGTGAAAATTTTTAGACTTAGTAGAATAAAGACATAATATATGAAATTTAAATTTAACAATATTAGATGTAATGAGACAATTATTAAGATAGGAGATAACAAGTCGTGTGGAGAGAGCTTCAAGTATTTAGGATTATTTTTGCAAAATGATAGAAGGATTGAGAGAGATATCTTACATAAAATACAAGCAGGATGGTTAAAATGAAGGAGAGCGTCAGATGTTTTATGCGATCGTAAAATACCTCTAAAACTTAAAGAAAAGTTTTACAAAATGACAGTTAGACCTGCTATGTTATATGAAGTTGAATGAGAGTATAAAATCGGAGTAGCATCTATTGAGGGAAAACTTCGAGAGACACGTTTGAGATGGTACGGACATATACTTAGACGATCAATAAATGCTCCAGTTGGGCGATGTGAAACTATGATAAATACACACATCAAATGAGGAAGACCAAAAAGACTTGGTTAGAAAAAATAAAACAAGATAAAATTTATTTAAGTATAGATGATGATATACTAAGGGATAGCGCCCAATGACGTAAAAGGATACATATAGCCGACCTCATATAGTGGGATAAGGCTTGGTTGTTGGTTTGAGTCATTAAGATTGATGGATCTAAATCCTATTAAGAAGGAATTCTAGATATATTGGAATAATTATTAGATAAGAAAGAGATATTGATGAAAATAATAGAAAAAAAATGAATGGTAAGAATGAAGAGAATTATCTGGAGCCTTGTGTGATCGTCCTATCACCTTAAAGTAAAAGGAAAATTTTATCAGATTGTTGTACAATAAACTACACTTTATAGATGAAAGTGTTGGGCTATTAGAAAGCAACGCTTACAAAAATTTAATATAGTAAGAATGAGAATGCTAAGATGAATTTGTGGAGTTACTAGATAGAATAAATAATAGACAATTAAGTTTAGCTTCAATAGTTAATAAAATGTGAGAAAGTACATAGATATGGTCTAGCCATGCTCAAATACAAGAGTTGAATCTATTATAGTAGTAAGGGATAAGGAAGGCCAACAAAACATGTTATAAAAAATATATTAATTAATTAATACAAGGGAATAGCCTTTGCACAATGCATAATAGAAGGATAAAAATCACAATTAACCCCAAATAGTTGGGACAAACTCAGCTTGAGGTTGACGATCATAGTAATGAAGATAAGATAAAAAATGCTTCTATCCAAAAGCAATTAATTGTAGCTCTAAAACTAGAGAAAATAAGTGTGAGGTACATATAGTTAGACAAGTAAGAACTAATTAAAGTTGAAGGTGAGGAATAGAGGGAGACAAAAGATACACACTACATGGATTCTTTCTTATGGTTGGTGTTCTATGTAAGATCATATCACTCGTAATGCTCATTCTTTAAATTTACAACAAGTATAAAAGTTGATGTCCATGGGGTTTTGATTAGTATGTTGGGTGTAAAATCCTCACACAACTCACAATCATTTTCATCCAATGTTGGGACCAGCACTGATGGTGTTTAAATTTAAGTTTTTCAACCCTAAAAGGTGTTATAGTTGTCATAAATTGCTCATGACGACTGCTTATGAATGTTCTTGAGCTTTTCTTGACAAGCTGAACTTAACAATGTGACTATTAGTTTTGCTTCCCTAACCTTAAATGTCATTGTCTCTACTTTAATTCAATCATTTCATAAACTCCAAGAAGTCAAGCCCTTAGCACGCCAAACCCCACCTTCCAAATTTATTAAGAAAAAACAGTACGAAAAAAATTCATCAATTCCCTTAAAAAAAAAAAACAAAAAACGTCTGAGAAAGAGAGAGAGAGAGAGAGAGAGCGCACCTCTTTCAGTAGAAGGGTATCTCCGGTAAGGATCAGAGGGATCGGCTGTTTCAGAGGAAGAGTATCTCCGGTAAGGATCAGAAAGCTCATCTCTTTCGGTGGAAAGGTATTTCCGGTAGGGATCAGCCATCGCCGGAAGAGTAAATCTGAGATGGCAGAACCCTGATAAGAAGATTTGAGATACACAGGACACGATGAAGAGAGCAGGGTTTTGTCATCAAGTAAATTTCTTTTCAAAAAAACAATAAATAAAAAAATCATTTTAAACCTATTTTATTTTTTAATTATTATTTTTACCTTTCAAACTTTTATAAATATTATCAAAATACACTAATTATTGTTATTATTTTAACCATATACTTTCAAATTTCGAATACTTCTGCTGATGATAATAAATCAATAGGGATAAAATAATAATACTGAAATTAGAGAGATATTTTTAAAAAGTAGTTTAAAATATGAACTAGATAAAAATTATTTCAAAATAAAATAATAAAAATTTAGAAAGAGTAATTTATCAAGATATTCTCTTTGTAATTAAAAATGGCTAATAAACACCGTTATAATTAGTTTTTATAAAAAAAAAATCAAAATATCCTTATTTACAAAGTGTAAGCTGACTTACTATAATTTTCCTTCAAATTTTTATCAAAAGAAACCTATTTAGACATAAAATATTAATATTTTATTTAGGATATTTAAAAATTCATAATAATTAAGATATCAAATGCACATGGAGTAGATGCGATCTAACTTACAAAATAACTCTTTTAGACAAAGAAAATATTAATATTCTCTTTTCAAATATTAATAATTAATGTTTTAAGATGCAAATCCAATTCAATGGAGTTGAGTACAACAAACTTATATCGTTTTTGAGTTTGAATGATTTGATTCATCCAACTCAGATTAACTTTCATTCGATCTAAATCCTTAAGGCGTGTTTGATTTAGGGTTATCGCGAATAACCTTGGTTATTCGTCTACAATTATCATGGATAATCATGTTTGGTTCGAGGATTTTTTGAATTTTGAAGTTTTTCTCGATTCGAAAGCATCATCATTCTCAACATCCAACTCGGTTTTTCTCGATTCCGGAGGTTAAGCAACTTTTTTTCGAAATTATCCTCCAAATGATCAGAGCCTTCGAGCGCAAGCCAAGCGGTGTCGGATCGACAACGGGGTGGTGCCGAAGGTGGCAGCAGGTGGCGGTAGGCTCCACGTTCCTTCACACGCGCAGGTCATTATCGAAGCTTCGTGCGCGTGTGGTAGTGATGCGCATATGTGTGGTGAGCGACGGGCGACTAGCAAGGGGCGGTGAGCAATGGGGGTTGCAATAACAGTAGGGAGCAAAAGCGAAACGGGGAGGAAGATGATGGATGGAGTTTTTTTACTTTTGATATTTTAATTAAAATTTTAGTAAATTAAATCAATCAACCCTTAATTATAATTGAAATAAATTAAATAGAACTTGATATCCAATAAAATTATCTATATTTTTTTTAAATAATAAAAAATCTAATTTTATTTATTTATATATATTACTAATAATAATATTACTATTATTAAAATAAGGATAATATGATAAAATATCATACTAGGTTATATACTAAAATTCTTAAACAAACAAGATTTTATTATATTACTTAAATTAAACTTAACAACATTAAATTATATTTCATTCTCTATAATTAAGATTATGTAATTACTTAATAATCACATAATTAAGGTTATACATGATAACCTACCTTGAAGTTGAATTTGTAATTCACAATTATGGGTCCATCTCCTGGCTTCCTTCTTGGTCTCGCTAGTGCCTCAAACAAACATGGTGAAGGAGATCCTTTCCGTTTTTAAAATCAAAACACAAGCATAAAAGTGGTGTTATTAGTAGCAATCTTAGAACCTTCTCCAAAAGTTTAGCGAACAATTAGACCAAATGACTTGTCTAGAGCATGCACTACTTGAATTCTCTGCTTGTACAATGTACCTTACAACTTTGTTGTTTGGCAAAGCTTTGAAGGTGTTTAAGTCTTGCTGAAAGGTCACTTGGCTGTGGATGATCTTTTGCTAGTGACCGAAGCTTCAGTTAACCAAACGCAGCGGATTCTACGAGTTTTAGAGATCTTCACTTGTACATCCGATTGATGCGACAAACTGCTAGTTAGTCACCTGGTCATCATTTTGGCATAGACAACCCTTCGGTTCAATACAAATTCGGAAGCAATTATCAAACTGCACAGGCACAGGTTACCGCTACATATTTTGAACATCAGGCATTTCACATTTGATGCTAATACTCGAGCCAACCAAAGACATGGGGCATGATCAAAACAAGCAAAACTTTTCGAATTAATTCCAGAACATACAACAACTCGCTGCAGAGATCAAACATTGCGGCAAAATTGATTTGATCAATATTGGTTCAAGGAAACACAATTTAGACAGTTCCTCAGACATCAAACATTGCTAAATCTGTAGCGTCCACAAAAAGGTTGAATTTGCATCATAATTAGAAACTGCCACAAGGGTAGACATAGTTTGTTCTGCCAACCCGGGCATCAAGGATGAACGCGCCCCCATAGCTGACTCTGGTACTAGACCATAATAACCACAGCTCATATGCCTTTAATAGACATCGTTAACACACTACTATACAACTTAAATCTGGTTTAGTTCTATTAAATGTGAAGTCGGTAGCTCATCAGGACCATGGGATTTGGACAAACCTGACTAAAAATGAGCAGGCGAGTCCAACATCCACATTTGTAGGGCACTAATCTTAGATGAATCACTGGTGAATTGGCCACACTTATGGGGACATTGTGTTGCCTGAACAAACCATGTCCACGTCACCACTTCCTCCAGTTGATTTCCTTCCACGATCACCTGGCGCAAAGAAACACAAGAATTGATATAAGGAACACCGCGTTAGAATCATTAATGAAGTGGGGAAAAACAGTTAAGCCATTACAGACTTGTAGCCTTCATAAGTTACTATATTAGAATCAATTTATGATCAGTTTTGACCATGCACTGCAACCAGTTAAGTATCTCTAATGAGAAAATAGAAGCAAAATATTCAATTATGCATAAAACATTGTAAATTTACTAAATTAAGCAAACTTTAGTATCCTTCACATATTGGAAAACATGTGATAATTGACGGTCAGCAGCAAATGAGTGATGCAATGAGGAACAAAATGGGAAAAAAAATAGTTAACACAATGAATGTTCATGAACAGTTAAAAAGGATTGTTTGAGATCTCATATTGTCACCCAAGGGACATGGGTACAATAAGGACATTCAACTCTGAATGGTTTGCATATATAATGCCTTTAAATACTGTTCGTATAGGATGGTACACATCTCAATGACTCTAGAATATGAGATGGTGGTACATGCTGCACTTGGAACTTGCATGAAAAGACAATTGTTAAATAGTTTATTTTGCATGATAATAAAATGTTAACAGTTAACACTAGAATAAATTTTATCAAAACGGAGTTGAACAACATTAACTAGGACATCTTTCTAATGTAAACGGAAGGATCTATTGTACGTAGTCTTATCTTGCACCAAGAAATTGTTTCCAAGACTCAAACCCGTGACTTCTAAATCACATGGCAGCAACTTTACCGTTGCGCCAAGGCTCCCTTTCTAGGACATTTTTCTAATGTTTTCAAAATAATCTTGGTACCACCACAAGTACACAGGCTAACTACAAAAGTTTAGCATGCACAAGGAATAACAAATTCTGAAATTGTGTGAAGCATCATGAGATAAATTTATCTAAATCATTGTCAACATTAAGTCATGTTTGCCCCAATCCATTAAGCTCAATGTCTCACTAGAAACATTCAAATCAACTAAATCATTTTTATTACACCAACTGAAGTTATTTAAATCCATTTTTATCCAAATAACTTGATTATGTGGGTGATCTTTTATGCAAGCACCAAAACCACATGGGAAAAAGGAATATCAATAAACACCAATTTAGCAAGTACACAACAAATGAATGCTTATCAATTTGAACATCCTAAAAGATCATGCCATTTTGATCAAGAATCTGCGGAATAAAAATAACCAATTCTGTATGCAAATAAAAGCATAAAGACAAAAGAAATTGACAAAGAACCAAATTTAAAGAAATTCTTTTTTACAAGGGACGAAATGATAACTCTATTCTCCAGTAGCTTATTGTACTAACCATCCAACTAGTTGGCCAATCTTCAAAAAAGAAACAAGCCATCTAAAAATAACGTTTATACTATTGTACATAATTAATTAGATCAATTTCAATTTTCCTCTATAAGTTTTTAAATTTTATGCACTTGCAGCGCACATATGCTTTCTTACATTTCCTTTTCAAAATGATAATTATCAGTTGAAAACTCTAGAAAAGGTGCAAATTCATAGAATAATATACGGAAAAAAAAGACCAAGAATTTGCTCTTAACAAAGTCAAGGAATAGGATCTTGAGAACATAATTTACTCAAGAAAATGTAATTCTGTACCATGAGATTGGATCAACCCTTTGACAGCATCAAAGTTCTTGTATGTATATCCGACAAAACTCAAATCTTGAGGATTTAGCAATTTCTGCACCAAATTATGTTCACACAATAAGTTGGTACGTTCAAAACATAAACAATGTCAGTCTAAATTTTCGACATGGTCAAGTGTTTTATCCTAATATTCTTGGAGGATTTAGCAACTGAAGCATAAACATCTTAGTTAGCTAGTATTCAAAAGGAACCTCCAATAGCATGCTTCAAAACTAGTCTAGTGTGAAGAACCCAAATGTGTTCTAGAAATAGAATAGTGCACCAAGCTTTAGTTATTCTTGGTTACTTTTGGTGTAGAAGTGTTTCTGATTTTTACTATTTTTGTTGTGGTTGCTCTAAGTTTCTAAAATTCTGCAGTTGTTCAGACTCATATGGATTTATGACGAATCATGAATTTTCTGTGGTCAAGTAGGAAACAAAATGGATGGAGTAGGTTGTTAAATATAGATCATTATTTAGTTTTTAAGTTGAAATATTGGCACAGGTATGCCTACTCAGGTCCATTCACCTTATAAGAAGTTATATCAAATGGGGGAAAATGCCTTACAACTTGTAGTGTTCCCCTTGCTAGAAGAGAAAATATAGGATAAGTTAAATCAACCATGCTTTGAGTTAAGAGTATTAAGCAATAAAGAAATGACACAAAAAGTTAATGTATCATCTACAATAACATTATGAGTATAGGTTAGGAGATAAAATGTTTATAATAAATATTATCAACTAGCAATTAGAGTAAACTTACCTTCCATAGATGATAAAATGGAATAAATTAGATCAAGATGGTATATGCATGTACAAAGACAGCCAAAATACTTGAAAGTTAGACAAGTAGCACTAATTAGAGTTAAATGTGCACAGGATAAACTTAATTCTGGACCTAGTATTACCAGCCATAGAACTCCACCTAGTGGGATAAAGCTTGGTTGTTGTTAGTGTAGGAAAATATTGGTGTTGGAGGACAAAAAGTTAATTGCTAGTGACAAATCTACTACCTTTTTCCACTCAACTTCTTAATCTTTAGTATGGAAATTCCTGACTATAGAATAGACCTTTTCACAAAAACAGTGTGTATCAGCAAATTTCTCATCTTAACAGCTGTTGAATAAAGAATACCAGCATGTTTGCCTACCTTTCTTAAAGGCCCAGATCCCGTTCTTGATGGAGGGGGGTCCAACTGGATCGCAGGCAAAATCAAAGAAAAGGAAGTTAATATAAAAAGAAATAAAAAAATATATATGGTGATGTAATACATTGCCCATCTGAAAGCAGTAAAATCATATTTATTTAGGATTCAATAGAAAACCAGTTAGTATGAACCAGTATTTGTGAGCACAGAAGCCAACTGATGCAGTCAAATGCAGATTAGAATATATAAAAACACTCACAGAAAGCAAATTGTAGTATCTAAATACATATATAAAAATTAGGTTGATGTTTTGCACGATTGTATTACCAAACGTATGGAGAGAGAACATAACCACTTTTCACAAGCAAAACAAAAATAATAAAGGACAGGAAGGAAGACCTACTTCATCGAACTTCAAGAAGTTCTGAGTATCTAATTCGCCATTAACTTCAGGCTTAAATGCCGCATCCATTTCATAAAGTTTATCCCAAACAACATCTTTGAACCAAGGATGAGCCTGGAAAGCAGTTACAACAATACTCTAAAAAAACAAGAAGATAACTTTTCCTAAATTTTATCATCAGAATTTAACCTTTATTTGATCTGCCCCTCCACTGCCAATTCTGTGCTCAACATCACATAACAATCTACAAATAAGATCTTTTGCCTCTGGAGACAACCTTGAATCTTCAGGAAATTTGAGTTGATTTCGCCAATGCACAATCTAATAGTACAATTTTAAAAAAAAAAATTCAGAAATTGGACAGTGGGAGATGATTAAAACAACCAAAATCATAAACATCTAAAAGCTCCAATCTAGAAGCCAATATCTAAAAGTTTCAATCTAGAAGACACTATTTTGAAGTTCCAATCTAGAAAACAACACAGGAGATCCTGTGCCCATGTGAAAGCAGAATATAACACCAGAAAAAATTCACAAGATAGCACCAGTTCAGTCTAGTATAAGTTGCAGCATAGAGATACAATGCAGGAAAATATTCTTGCATCAACCACTGCTAGTTTAGTTGCCCAGATTTAGGATTGCTTTATTCCTAAGGCACCTGTAATCTACTCCAGTCAATTTTTTTTTACATGCACCTCTATCTTGAGAAGCAAACACAAGGATTGTATAACCAAAATTTGAGCGCTCACTATTACACAAGCACAATGTTTGTGCCATTTTATTTTTTATTAACTAGCTTTCACAGGAGTCTAAGTAACTTCAATCAAAGATCAAGTGCTAAGTTATCAGACTTTTATTTTTGATTATCAAATGGCAACTAGAGGAACAAGATGGAAATTATAACCATATTATAGCTACAGAGAACCTGTAAGGCCTTAAGGTAGGCTGGGCCATGAGCAAATTATATGACAATTCAGGAACATAGCTTCATGTTAACAAACCAATCTTAGTCATGTTTCAATCCACTCTAGCAGCTTATAATGATACTGAGACATTTTTTTGGGAGAAAATAACCGTGGGGAGACATGAATTTAGAAGATTTAACCTTTCGGCAAGTGGTTATTGGATCATCAGAATAGAATGGTGGATAACCGACAAGCATTTCATACATTATCGCACCCAATGACCACCTGCATATGTCTCCAACAAGTAAATACAATTGAATATACTTGTTGCCATGAAATAGTACACATCCATGTAACATTTTATTGCAAATATGCAAGAGTATGTATGCATGTGTTAGAATTCGTGATAAGAATTATTATGAATATGCTGAATAGGTATATAGTGCTAAATTGGATATATAATAGTTTATCTTTAATGAGAGAAAATGTGCCTACTTAGTCAAACCATCAAATCTAAGTCAATTTTGTGTGATGCTATTATTAAATTTTGTGTGATGCAAAACTCAAGAAGTAAATATTGTAAACATTAAAATAAAATCAATTATATTATACAAGGAAATCTTGAGAACATGTGGGTAGAACTAAACGGTTCTGCAAATAAATTTTTTCAAGTGATATAGAGATATTTAGGTTTCTATAATTTAGAAGGTTCAAGTAATAATATAAAGTTGTGCGGCAGAATCACTAACGAGGAGAGGAAAAGATAGGGAGGTGAGAGCAATATTTTTAAAACAGTGAACCAAACCCATCTTAGTCCTGTTTGATATATAAATCAGGGCTTGAATTGGTAACAAAGGGGAAAATCAGCTTTAATATCTGGAATTGGTAGAACCAGGTATTTTAAATAGATTTATTTAAAACAAACATATGCAGAGTCTAATTGAATTTTACATAGTAACAGATATACAATTGTATATATGAAATTTTTTACTTTTGTATATAAATTTAAATATATGTTTGAATATGCTTTATTGGATTTAAGTTTTTTATATTTTAAAGTGATTTATTTTAATTTTGATATTTTTATTAACCTATATAAAATATCTGATACTATAAAAGTATAAATTATATTTATACAATCATTTCCAAATTCGACCGATGCATTGAACCATCAAACCAATAATCTTGTCATTTTGATCTCCTATCTAGTTCTGATAACATTGAGAAGGGAAAAGGAGAGGGGGGAGCATAGGGAGAAAAATAGATCCAGAGTATATTGATTCAAATCATCATAACATGAACAGTTTATCAGACCAGAGCCCTTATATAAGCACTAGTGGAGCTAAAAAACTACCCACCAAATACACTACAGTTAATACATCAAATACATAAAAAAGACTTTGATAATTAATTAAACTCCTGCATCAATCACCCTCACTAGATAAACTCAACTCCAGCTAACTGAATCATATATGCAAAAGCATCTGATTGACACAACTTCCGTTTGCAATCCCAATTGCCAGTTCTCACATTCAGTATGATGTCTTGTATAGGGTTGAAAACTGGGAACAAGATCATAGTATACTGGGATCCATAGAACAATATATTAGTATTAGTTAACAGAGATTGATCACTGTGATGATGAATTCTTGTGTTGGTGTTTTGAGTCAATGTCATTATGTAAGTAGCTGCAGATGGATTGGAACAGAGAGAGGCATGAAGGCCAATGGCCAACTATGTGAGAAAAATAGGAAAAATATGAAGGATAATGCCAGGAAGAACGGGGAGGACTGTGAAGAAGAGAGAGGTAGGGAAAAAGAGAGGATAATGTGAGTTAGGAGGAGAGGAACCTAGAAGAAGAAAGAAAAAGATGAAGAGAGAGAGAGATGAGATTGGGCTTTCATTTCATTTGATGCAGAATCAACACTAATTCATTTTGATAATCATAAAAAAATAATAATATTCATTAGTAATCTAGCACTGCATCAAATTGCTTTTGTACTGAATGTTAGATAAATGATTACAACAAGAACTAGAAAGCATGTGTATAGGATGGTTCAGACTTCAGCAATTACTTACCAATCACACTCCATGCCATATCCTTTTTTCAATAATACTTCAGGAGCAATATAGTCTGGTGTTCCAACTGTAGAAAATGCCTAAAAACAGAGATAGGCTACATCATAGACTTGAGCTATGAAAAGCAATATTAAGGCAGTAAATTTTAATATGAAAAAAAAATATTCCACAGATTAATTACGGATAAGATATTTTAGTAAATATACCAGCTTCCTTCTGTTCATTTGCCAATGTTGTAGCTGTTCTTGAGGGCTTTTCCATATATTATCATTATTTTTATCTGAAAACCCATCTATATCCATTGATTCTCGAATATTTTCATCAGGCATGGGTTCGTCTTCCTTCAATGTTGAAAGCTTTGAACAATCAATTGGCTTACACAAGCCAAAGTCTGACAGCTTCATGTGACCATTTTTGTCCAACAGAAGGTTGTCAGGCTTTATATCCCTAAACACAATTATGTAGATCTTGAATTGGTATTTAAGAATATAATTCGACACGCAACAAGAATTTTACTTCTAATATGTAATGTGCAAACCTGTGAATATAATTGTGTTTATGAATGGATTCAATCGCCAACACGCTCTGAGCAATATAAAACCTAGCAACAATTTCAGTTAGGGTATCTTCTCTAATAAGTAGGGTCATCATGTCCCCTCCAGGAAGATATTCCATGATTAGGTAAAGGAATTCGTCATCTTGAAATGAATAGTATAGTTTTACAATGTAATGGCTAGCAACTTCAGCAAGCAAGTTTCTTTCAGCTCTTACATGTTCCACCTAAAAGAGAGTATGGAAAGCTATAAGCACAACAAAAAGAGAAAAACTAACAAAAAGGATGGAAGAAGTAAAGTACAAAATAAATAAATAAATTGTCAGTAACCATTACATACAACTTCAATTACTATTTAGATACAAGGCAAGAGCTGCATAGCAGAAAAATTTATCTCACACCAATGGTGGAGCAAAACATAAAGAATCGCAAAAGAAAAAAGGCTAACTAAATTGATCAATGCAGAACATGGATAGATAAAAATGATAGGATATAATAAGCAAGATTTAGATTACCATCAGCTGTTTACTTTTGTTTTATAAAATATGAAACAGGAGGTATTTAAAGGTATATAGTAACAACGCATAATCCATGCATCCCAACATATGCTATATTGCTACCTGTTGCATGATCCAGTCACCTGTAAACACATAAAGTTAAATTAATGGTATTTAATGTCAATCAATGCTTCCACTTCTTCCTGCCTCACCACTTCCTCGTCAAAATTAAATGAAGCATCTTTGTTATTTTCCTCATCTCCTTGCCTACTTGATTCAGGAACTTCTTCGCATATGTAAGCAATCATGACCTATTTTCTATATTATTGTCTTTACAAACAATGATTCTCATATCCTTATTTGTGATACAAATTCACTCGTACTTTTTAAATTATTTTCATCATGTTTTCTATTCTGCAATTTCCTACAAATTTCTGCTAGTGTACTTCCCTTTAATGAACTTATCAAATCTTCATTCCTGTTCATTTTATGTTCAAAGGATCTGACACAAGAAGACAACCATCGATTCCCAAGATTTTTTACGAGAATGGACTCATGATCCTCGCCGAATTGTTGGGGCAAACAAAACTAGATGCTGAGCATAGAGCTCAATGGGGAGATGAGATCTAGGTAGCCAACTCCAAATAGTTTGGACAAACAATACTAGATGATGACAATAAGCATAACAATTGAGAGATAAGATCAATTCAGTCAACTCTATATAGTTGAGACACAATTAGTTGATGTATTTTAATGTTTATCACAATTAAAAGGTCAATAAACTAAAATTTTATAGCTACAAGTTACATAAATATAACAAGTATCTCGACTAATAATTATACATTGCTAATACCAAAATAAATATCAGTATCGTACATCCAATGAGAGTAGCATCTAATGAGATCAACCATATAATTTTTAAGGCTTATATTAAATAATTATTCCAGAACATTTATGCATTAGAATTAATTTCTCGGTGTGTTCATAAATATATTTAGAGTTGAACTGGTACTGACATAAAGAAATGATATAACTCAGTTTTTCTTTGACTCCAATATCACTCCACTTTGTTGTTGGTTTTGGTGTTTCGATGGATGTTTTAGTTAGAGCTTTCGTCTCCCTCTTTTAATAATGTTTCATCTTCTCCCAGTGATCAGCAATCTGAATGAGCCATGGGAAGAGATTCTTCCTATCTTTATTGATTCTAGAATATACAACCAAGACAAGCCTTGTATTGGTCAATACCACTAAAACTGTGTAGAGTGACAGAGTGAAGTCTACTTGTACCAACATGGCATCCATACAAAATTTGAAACCATGTTTACCAACTCAAATGAAAAGGGTTAGGGTTGCATTATGCTTCGACAAAGACCTTTAACAGATCATTTCCTCCACTCTAGTTTGACCTAGAGTTATCTATTGCTCTTTGCAGAAGTAAAAGATTTCCTCTTCAAAACCGTTATTCTTTTATGATCATTCATCATCTATTTTTCGCTAGCTTTCCTTTTCTTTGCAACTGTTTCATACCTAAATCATAGCAAGAAATTATATTTGATGCTTAGTGGAAAGGATCAATGGATGCCCTTATTTATCATGGAACATAAGAGCTAGTTGAGATAGTTCACCATTCGGTGGTGAGGGGCCTGGTCGCAGATGGTATTGCTTATCTGCTAGATGGTTCTAGATTAGTGATAGAAAGCTCGATCAAGTGGTGATAGGACTGTAGGTTGCAAATTGATACTGCCTAAATATCTGCTAGATGGTTCTAGCTTACAAAGCACAATCTGAAGGAAAATATTTTTGTTGGTGGCAAATTTTATAATGCTAAATATCTGCTAGATGGTTCTAGCTTAGCAATACAAAACACGACCTGAAGCAAAACATTTACCTAGACATTTGGTGTGGATGACTCTAGTAAATGTGCACGTGTACCTTTCTCTCTTGTTTTTAATCAGAAGGAAAAGGCTCCAAATGAATATTGAAAATGTATATGGAGCAAGAGGTATATATGGAGCGCCTTCAACGAATGTTGCTGAGAGGGAGATGAAAGTTTATAGCAAAAGACAATTTTACGATCTGAAGTGAACTCTTAAACCATGATTTAAGTACCCTTAACTAGCTGCACAGATTGGATCGTGCTTTCCAAAATTAACCAATTCAAATCCAGATCGAATTGAATTGACATCGGCAAAGGTTAATCTGATTTTCAAAATTGACCATGGAAGGAACGTTTCTAAGGTGATGCCAAATTACCCTTATAGCTGGTGGAAATTGAATGGAATCAAACAGTCCTCAAGCCTGCAATTCTCCCTCAATCTGAGACCTCATGACACCTCCACTTACAGCAGATCTCCAGCAGCAACAGTGGCTATTGAGCTTTGTTAGAAAACAACAAGAATCTTCAACCTCTCTCTAGTTCCCATGCACCTGTCTCCACCTCCCTCATAGTAACAATAGTTAGCAGACATATAAGCAACTTCTTTTCCTGTTTTTTCTTGTATCAATTTGCCGCGATCGTATCTCAAACAGATAGTCTATTGTTGATTCATTGTTTGTTGCAATATCTGTGCCATTATGTTTAGTATAGTGATAGTATGTTAATTTGCTATATTATGGTTGTCATCTTAGCTATCTTTTTTGTATATAATATTCTACATCTTTTAATCTGCATACTGTGCATATGCATTGTACAGTTGATGAGTTGTTAATTGCATACACTCTGTAGATGATTCAAGAATTTTGTTAAAATTCCACAAAATCAGGGACAAACAACCTCATGCCTTCAAAAATGAAATACAGGAAATATTTTGTTAAGTTAGGCAAGTACATGTATGTTATGGACCGTGAGCAAGCCCATGCAGCAAACGAGAATCTGGAGCCCATCAAATACAAGAGATACACGCACAGCAGATTTAGAAAGAAGATCAAGATAATTGATTCAGCTATAGTTAATTGATTTTATTTGAGTCGAGTATCTTTTATTTTCAGTAAAATTGAGTATAATATCTTTTATTTTTAGTAAGAATAATCCTTTCTTATTCGGTGTTTGTTTTCTTCCTTCGTCGTGAAGTTGTATTTAAATTGCTGGAATGATGCAATAAAGATTATGATTGAGTTTATAAAAAGAAATCAAACCCCTAGATCGAGAGGTTCTCTAATTCTAACGAGCCTCAAATTCTCCTTACAACCATAGGTAGTAAAGGTCGTAAAAACAAAAAAACAAAGATTGATTCCGCCGATCAGCCGGTAAATCATCCCATTATGCGATCCATATCCAAGGGTCATAACAAATTGGTATCAGAGCTCATCGTAATGGGTGACTCACAAGCAATTCAACAACGCTTCGATGCTTTTATCAAAATTTAACAGGAGGACAAAACTGCCAATGAAAAACAACGACAGCTCATCCACACTCGATGGGAGGAATTGTCCAAAGGCTTCTCTAAACTACACTCGCACAACAGTCATCCAAGTGAAGAGAGCAACAACCATCATGACCCACACGGGCACTGCTCGAAAGAGTAGTGTGGTCATGAGGAGGGATCCTCATATATACCACGTTATTCGAAAGAGTAGTGTGGCCATGAGGAGGGATCCTCATATATATCACGTTATTCGAAACTGGACTTTCGACGTTATGATGGTCAGCCTAATTCTTTGGGTTGGCTCAATCGATGTGACCATTTTTTTCGCCATCAACACACTTCGGAGGAATAAAAGGTTGGCCTAGCCTCGTTCCATCTTGAGGTAGATGGTCAATTATGATTCATCAAACTAGAACCTCATATTCAATGGGAAGAATTTAAGGATCTGTGTAATCTAAGGTTTAGGCCACCTATTCGCAACAAGCAACAACAAATTGGGCGAGCTTGCCAAAATTCAACGATCAGGATCTATGGAAGACTACCAGCGAAAGTTCGAACAATTGGCGGCACGAGTTCCTTAACATTAGAACAAGAAATTCAAATATTCATTAGTAGCCTCCAAGATCACATCGTTGTGGAAGTCGAGCTTCACCACCCAAAAGATCTAACAACGGCTATGAGTTTTGCCCATCTTTATGAACGCTGCTCTAAGCGATCTAAAACTACCGTCACACCGCAGCGCCCCCCTCCCCCCTCCCATCCAGCCACCGAAGCAACTATTTATCAAACGATTAAATCTCGCGAAAATGGAAGAACGACGTACCAAGGGTCTTTGTTTTAATTGCGATGAACTTTACATTCCCGGTCACCGTTGCAAACGTCTTTTCTGGCTTGGGGGACTAGAAGATTCTGATGAACAGGACCACGTCAAAGATGTTGAAATTTCCCTCAATGCGATCATAGGCACCCGCGCTCCTCAAACCATGCGGATTCAGGAACGAATTAACCACACCCCTTTGCTGGTCCTCATCGACTCAGGGAGTACTCATTGCTTTCTAAATTCAGCACTTGCATCCCTCTTGGGCTTACCTATTGACAAACACCCTACTCTTTGGGTGGCAATAGCTAATGGGCGACGACTACAATGCCTTGGGGTCTGCCACAACGTCTTAATCCATTTGGGTGAACACAAATTTAATGTTGAATTCTTCATTCTGCTTTTGGGAGGCATTGGAGCAGTGTTGGAGTAAATGGGCTTCGCACCCGTGGTCACATCCTTTGGAATTTCTCCTAGATGCACATGAGCTTTCAACAAACCAGCAACACCATTGATTTACAAGGACTGGGTGCTAATCTAACAGCAGAAGTAGCCTCCCTCACAAAAGCTACCCTACCAAAAGTTCATGAAAAAGCACTAAATGCTTTAATTTTTTTGGAACCCAACTGCCTCCCACCTTTTCGCGGATGTTGCCACAAAATTTTACTTGAACAACGCACCAACCCCATTATGGTGCACCCTTATCGATACCCCCATGTGCAGAAAGATGAAATTGAGCGTCAATGCAGTGACATGATTTCCAAGGGCCTGATTAGACAAAGCATATCACATTTCTCTTTGCCAATTTTATTGGTGAAAAAGCAGACGACACATGGCACTTTTGTGTAGATTATAGGGCTCTCAACGAGAAGACGATCAAGGATAAGTTTCCTATCCCCGTGATCGATGAATTACTTGATGAATTACATGGATCTCTTTATTTTACTAAGCTGGACCTCAGATCCGGATATCACCAAATCCGAATGGAACCTGCCAGCATTCCTATGATGGCTTTTCGCACCCATCACGGCCATTTTGAGTTCGTAGTAATGCCTTTCGGGCTCACAAACACCCCCTCGACTTTTCAAGCTCTCATGAATAATATCTTTGGCGCTTTTTTAGGAAATTTATGCTTGTCTTCTTTGATGATATACTAATTTACAGTGCTTCTTGGGAGGAACATCTCCACCATTTGCAACTGATTTTTGAGATATTACAACAGCAACAACTCTTCCTAAAAAAATCTAAATGTTTATTTGCTCAAACGTAAATCACCTATCTTGGTCACATCATTTTTCGTTCAAGGGTAGCTGTGGATAATGGCAAAATTGGCACAGTCCTCCATTCGCCGCAATCCACTACTCTTCGTGCCCTTCATGGTCTTCTACGTCTCAAGGGGTACTATGGTAAATTCGTCCAAGGTTATGGAGTGTTGGCATCCCCTCTAACTGGCTTCTTGCGAAGGAACTCTTTTGAATGGAATGAGGCAACGGAATTGGCTTTTCAAAAGCTAAAAACGCCCTCACTTCCACACTGATACTTGCCTTGCCCGATTTCTTGAAGCCATTTGTGGTGGATTGTGATGCCTCGAATATGGGTATTGGTGCAATTCTGCAACAAGAAGAACGACCCATCTCCTTTTTCAACCGTCCTTTGGCCCAAGGAAACAAGAAGCTCCCTGCCTATGAGAAAGAGCTCATCGGATTGGCCAAAGCTATACGTCATTGGCATGCATATCTTTGGGGACACAAGTTCTTGGTCCAAGCTGACCATTAAGTCTTAAATTTTTATTGAAACAGCGGATTACCACCTATTCTACATCTTTTAATCTGCATATTGTGCATATGCATTGTATAGTTGATGACTTGTTAATTGCATACACTCTGTAGATGTTTCAAGAATTTTATTAAAATTCCACAAAATCAGGGACAAACAACCTCATGCCTTCAAAAATGAAATACAGGAAATATTTTGTTAAGTTAGGCAAGTACAAGTATTTGCATGTTTTACCTGGCCCCTGCTAACCATTTCTGATTTCTTCAACTTCTTCATGGCATAAATATTGCAAGATGACTTCTCCCGGCAAAGCCTGACCTGTACAATCCATCATCACCCAAGTGTAGCGGTATATATTACATGCTAATGGGATTTTGCCATTATGATATTTGAATGAGTAAAGAGTTTCAATCCAATTTGTATGCACATCATATAATTTTCTGGATCACAGGAATTCAGGGTCTTAGATGGTAGAAAAAACAAAATTCCGAGAATGAAAAAAGTGTGAACAATATTGAATTTATACGATACTCTCCCATTAAATTACAATATGATAGAATCATACTTCCATCTAACCAACTAATACATGATGTGATAGCTATTGAATATTGTGTTCAGAGAATTTCAGAAAATGAAGGTCCGTTGTTGTTTTAGGCAAATCTATTTGAGTAATCTGGAAAGGTATGTTCATGAAGCCAGCATATAAATCTAAAGAATTTGAAGAGTCTTTTTGTAATTTGTACTAATATATGGCCAGATGCAGAACCTTCCATTGAATTTTCAGCCAACAAGTATATTATCAGTACCATAAATCTACAAAAAGAAGAGAAACGCAAGAAGATCAGTTATCCTTTTTTGCATTTATAACCATAACCATATTAACTAACATAATAGGAAGAACTAAAACATTATTCTAACTGCAGTCCTAAGGCTGTAAATTTGCATATTTTAGAATTATTTTTCCTTCTATTACAAAGAACATGCAATTTCAGACCTCCCCAAAAGCACCTCTTCCAATTATCGTCAACAGCTCAAAATCATCAACACAGATCTTGTGCCTTTTAAGTCTCATATATTCTGTCTCCTTTCTCTCGAGATCCTTCAATAAATTGAGTTGTTCCTCCTTGGAAGCTTGTGAAGAAGCCAATTTTCTCTCCAAGAACCAACGCCTGCATTAGAACATATTGTCATCAAGCATGAACTTATGAGATTCACCACAATTTCAAAAGTTGATATAAAAATAAGAATGTTTATATGTTGGCTATCATGTACATCTCTAGAAAAAACATTTTCCAAGCAAAAAAAAAACAAAGTTTCCAATGTTTAGTTGAATTCCTAATGCTATGTCATTGAAACTTTAATTCCACAAAATCAATAAGCAAATGGAAAAATCTTTCATTTGAGGACTTTCCTTAGAAGTTGAGGCAACCAGAATGTGAGCAAGGTGGCAAGTATATTTTCATATGATCCACAAAAGGTTGTATAATCATGGAAGATTAATAAAAAAATATAGGAAAAGTACATCCTTGCCTTGGTGATTAATAACTTGTTTACTCATTAATAAATCACTAGTGTCGTCTTGGCCATTCCTTGGTTCACTTCAAGAACCACCCATCCCAAATACATTCTATACTCAATCTTAGACCATGAAGTGTAGTAGAATTTTAACAAGTTTCAATTCCTTAAGTAAATAAAAGAAATAAATTCAACCATAAATCAAAAGAAAAAAAATCAAATGAGGATGTTCAGATAGCAATATTGACTTCAGCTATTGAGCAAGACACGTGAGTAAAAATTTAGATGACTCAGAATCATGTTAGCAGCATAGCAAAAGCTATTGTTGTCATTTTCATATTTTTGTAGAATATGCATTCTTCACATGAGTCAATCAATTCGTAATTCTCCTTTCAGAGCTAAAACAATTTAGAACTTGTCATATACCATCCTTACAACAATAAACTCTTCAAATTGAATCCTTCTTTGTTACAAATTAAGTACAGAAGCAAGCATATGGATCTGCATTAAAGTGGCTCTCTTAGAAAGAATCATAAGATAATCTGTGAATTTATCACTCTGAGAAGTCATTCAAAGCAACTTTACTTTTAAAATGGCATTTTCCTTGAGGATAAATGAAGACAAGTCAAGGGGATTTACACACTAAAAGCAACAAGATTGGGATTACAAAGTATCAGCAGGAGCTGATGAGTTTAACTTCCAAATTACGCCATCAATTTCAATGCTGAAGCATTCATGAAAGAAACAATTTATATCACTAAATTGTATCAGCATCACAGAATAGTCATGCATGAGGTTGCATACTCTTTCACATCACGTACTCATTACTTTTCAATGCAGCTCAAATAACAACCATATCGTACTAAAATCCAGCCAATCTACGAATTAGAAATCTAAAAAAAACATTTTTGGAAAATACTAGCTCTCCACGTTGAAACATAAACCAACTCCGTTTATCGCATTCAGAATCCTAAATGGGGATGGACAGGCTACGAGGTTTTCAATCCGCAGCCAACATATTAAGTTATTATTCTCATGATCTGAACAGAGAACTAATCCCGTGTTAGAAAACGCGGTTCAGGGACTGAGGATTTGTGTATTTTTTTCACCGAATCAAAACTGAGAAAAGGGAAATAAAACGACAACAATTAATAATATAAGAAAAATAAGAGCAGACAAAGTAGGATCAAATCTAGAGCGACTAAGATGGCCGAGCAAGCCGAGATCAAGGAGAGAGAAAAAAAAAACCAAGGGGCCAATCGAGCAAATGGAGTGCATGGGATGACCTTTCTTTCCTCTCCTGGATGTTCTTCATCTGATTCTTGTAGTGATTCTCAATGAACTGCTTTGCGGCGGCCACCCGCTCCATCGTCAAGCTCGACCCCACCGTCTCCTCCATCTCCTCCTCCCCTTCCTCCGCCACCGCCGCCAGCTCCCCCACCGCCGACTCCCGTCCCTTCTCCCTCCCCTCTCCCTCCATCTCCATCTCTCTTCCCCTTCTTTGAGCTCTCTCTCTCCTGATCTCGCCCTTCCTCCTTGTTTACAAATAAATTATGAGCTTCCAGAAAATAACATAATGCTTCCGGAGTACAATGAGGAGGACCCTTTGAGATTATAAATTTCACAATCCTAAAGCAATTATGAGCCGCAGCTCGTCTATCCGACGACCAAAACAATTCCATGCACTTCAGCAAAGGTGCGGACGAGCGTACAGTCTTGTAATACATTTTTTTTCTATTTTATTTTGGGTACCACATTTAATAATTGTTAGGGCTTTGTTTGATTATGTAATTATTCCCTTATTTGCTACTATCATTTTCTGTTTTTTAGATATTTATAGTATGTTTTTTTCTTAATTATAAAAGAGATCGATCAACCGTCTCGCAAAATAATAATAATAAATAAATAAATCTATTTTTAATTACTACAAGTAATATACCCTTTTTTAACATTTATTTTTTCCACAATAAAATATCTTAATTTTTACATAACATAAATTCAATGATAAGAAGTGACGTGGCCATAAAAAAATCTTCATTGGCCAACTATGCCTACTCTTTTCAAAGTTTTTATGTTGATACTAAGTATTTAATTTATATCAATTAACTTTTAAAACAATCAACTTAATTTCATAAATTTTCTTACGATCTTAGGTGTTGAATAAAAATTGATTCCTGATGAAATTAATGAAAATATCTTTATATGATGATTTACTTTAATTTATTAATTTATTTTTTCTAATAATATAGATAATTATGAAAGTTATTAGGATGATGAATTTTATATTTTATAGAATTAGGTGACCGATCAAACTTAGTTTTATTGATCATCAAATAAATTTAAAAATATTCACATCAAACGATCCATCGATATATTATTTCAAGGTCGTTCATGAAAATAAATGATCCATCAATTTGTCAAAATAAAACTCGATCTTTACTGTGCCCCGTTGCTCGGGCAACTTACTTATTCGTTTCAAGTGCATTAAATATTATTTACTACATAAAATAACAAATGTAAACTCTCGTAAACATTTTATTTATACTCTTGGACTAACAAATACTATTCACGTATTGTTCAATAATGTTTTATTATTCGTTTCCACGTGTACTTAATTAATTAACGAATGATAAATTTATTATATGATCCCGATGAAAAATCACGTCGAAGAATGAAACACCGACGGTAAGATCACTATAGTCTCAAGTTTTCTAGACCACGTCGACGAAGATCCGCATAGGGAAATCGGGAGCGATCCGTCGTTTCCCTGAACAAATAATAAAGGAGTCCTAAGGGTCAGCAGGACTGTCGGATAATTCCGGTAAAATCTCTTCGACGCTCAAGTTAGTAGAATGTGGTGGCGAAAGAAAACAGTATTGGTCAAGGAGAATTTTTTTTCTCTCCCCTTTTGTGATAGGGGAGGGTGCTTTTATACCTTATTTCTATCGTCTTTCATCTGTACAGCCTTAATGGAAAAGGTATGGAGAGGACTGTACATCGGTGAGAGCTACGTCTCACCGTATATTTTATGTATTTTTGTACGTGTAGTAGGAGTAGGACACGTGCTCCATAAGGCCTCCTCTGGTATAGTCTTTTCCCTGTCCCCTGCTAATGGGCTTGGGCCTTAGGGGATTTGGGTTTTGAATTACTTGGGTCTTACCTCACCAGAGGGAGGTTAAGGAACCTGAATACGGGTCTCTTAGCCCCAATCGGGGCGCCCGGTTGAAGATGGCCCCGATCGGAGATAATCCCGGGCGCTGCCTTCCCGGTTAATGGAGAGG
>JBBUKS010000049.1:2726706-2739637 GCA_038050645.1 Hedychium gardnerianum | reverse complement strand
GGGAAAGCATGAGTCCTTGTGTTGTACCTGCTCTTTTGGTGCCAAAAAAGGATGAATCTTGGCGTATGTGCATGGACAGCAGGGCCATCAATAAAATCACTTTTAGGTACTGCTTTCCCATTCCTCGTCTAGATGATTTACTTGACCAGATTAGTGGATCAGCTGTGTTCACCAAATTGGATTTAAAGAGTGGGTATTATTAGATTCACATTAGACCGGGGGATGAATAGAAAACAACTTTTAAGACTAAGGAGGGGTTGTATGAGTGGCTTGTGATGCCTTTTGTTTATCCAATGCCCCTAGTACCTTCATGTGTGTGATGAATCAATTGTTGCAACCGTTCATTGGTAGATTTGTTGTGGGGGTATTTTGATGATATTCTGATATATAGTGCGACTCCAGAGCAACATCTACAACGCGTGAGGGAGGTTTTTAGTGTGTTACGTAGGGAGAAGTTTTATGTCGCTATGAAGAAATGCGTATTTTTGGCCTCGAAGGTGTTGTTTTTGGGGTATATGATTTCAGGAGAGGGTTTAGAAGTTGACAAAACCAAGATACAAGTAATGAAGGACTAGCCTACACCGAAGACCATAACCAAAGTAAGAAGTTTCCACGGGCTAGCCTCATTTTACAGACGTTTCATTGCTTCTTTCAACAACATTATGGCTCTGATAGCAAATTGTTTGAAGGGGAGCAGGTTTGAGTGGACTGAGGATGCTGAGTCAGCCTTTTGATTGATTAAAGAACGACTCATAATGACACTGATCTTAATACTTACAAATTTTTCTCAGCCTTTTGAGTTACACATAGATGCTTCTAAAGTTGATATTGGTGAGGTACTCAATCAGAACTGCAAACCCGTGGCATTTTTTAGCGAAAAACTTTTTGGAGCAAAACTTAATTACAGTACTTATGACATGGAGTTTTATGTCGTTGTGCAGGCAGTGAAGTATTGGCGTCACTATTTGTTTCACAGAGAATTTATTTTATATACAGATCATGATTCCTTGAGGCACCTACACCAGCAAGACAAGGTGTCACCCCACCATGCGAGATGGATCGCTTATTTGGAGCAGTTCACTTATGTGGTTAAACATAAAGCAGGGATCACTAATAGGGTGGTAGATGCATTGAGTCGCAGGAGCAACTTTTTAGTTACTATGCAGGTTGAGGTTCTAGGGTTTGACTCTCTTCGTGATTTGCTTGATATTGATCCCTATTTCTCAGTGATATTGCAGGACATACGGGCTAGGAAGAAGATATATTTTTTACTACATGATGAGTTTTTATTTAGAGGTAATCAGTTATGCATTCTAGCTTGTAGTCTCCGTTTGTAGATAATCAAGGAATTGCATGGTGAAGGTCATGTTAGTTGGGACCGAACATTGCATTTGGTTCAAGCTTCCTACTTTTGGCCACATTAGTATCATCAGCTAAGAATTCTTCTGAATCTGTATTGTATTCTAATTGTTGTGCAATCCGAATATCAAGATCTACTCCAAGTTGGCTCAAAGTATTCTTCAAATACCGTACTAGTACTAGGTAGCTAATCTTACTAGGTAGCTAATCTTCTAATCTACTTGTTTCTTCATTTAGATCAAATGTCAAATTACATGTATTTTTATTTCTGTTCACCACATTAGTATTCCCATAAGAAGATGGAATATTACTTAGGGAGACATTTATGGATTATTGAGTAGCTCGCTATCTCTCCTCCAAATTTGATTCAATGGATTCAAAAACTGAGAGAACTTCATCAGAAATACGGTCATCCCTAAATTGTTGCAATTATAACAATGACATAGACTAAGGTAGAGATGGTGTATAACAATACTTCTGATCCACATACAAGAAGTTATGGGTCCCAAAATGAATTTTTTAAATCATATAGTGTCCGGATATACAAGACTTGAATCTAAGACTTTAGGGCATAGATGAGAATGATAAGCATTGCATAAAATAATGTGTGTGAATCATGCATATATTTTTGATCTTATTTAGCATATATTTGTTGCATTTCATAAGCATATCCTGTATAAGCATCTAGAATTTGCATTCATTTTATATTTTTGGTTTGGATGACTGTAGTTTATGTTTTATATCGACAAGATGTGAAGATCTTGGCATTGGAGCATGCTTGGAGACACAAAATTTGAGGAAACACATAGCAAAATGATTCATGGCCAACTCATGGTAGCCACCATGGTTGTGAATCATCTGAGAAGTCAGATAGTCGGTGGAGAGTCAGTGGAACAAGCATCAAGAACCATGACTAGCCTATGGTAGCCACCATGATAGTGGTTGGTATTGGGCAAAGCCAGGATGCAAGACAACACTATCCACAGCCAGCCCGTGGAACGTTCCACGACCATGGATCGTTAGAGTTAATTGATGGCGTCACCCTATTTTTTAGAAAATTTTATTAGGGTTTGAGGCATAAAAAAGGAACCAAAGGGCGGAGATTTAGAGACATTTGGTGATAGGAGATTGAAAAGAGAAGATACATCCAAGGAGTTAGGAGATTCCGGACATCAAAGAATAGATGGAGATCTTCCAATGATATCGATAAACATCTACAATCAAGTTCTTCTATCTCTTGGGCTTATTTTGAGATTGCAGAATGCTTTATTTGATATCTATGATTTGTATCTTTAACATTATGGAGTAGTCTCCTTGTTTTAGGATTAGGGAGTAGCCTGATGACATGTTTACATTGAACTTGAGATTTCTTTCTCTCATTAATATCACAATTATCTTGATTAAATTTTAACATGCATAATTGTTAATATATTAGCATATGTTTGCATGACTAGAGATTGAGGGATGAACTAAGAGGTGAACCTTAGTCTCATATCTATAGAACTGAACTTGAGTTTTTGATCATGAAAGAGTGGTTCAATGTTTCTCGAGGATAACTGATGCAGAACAATAGAGTCTAGAGTTTTGGAACCGATCGGCGATTGCACACGCGCGCGCAGGGGGGGGGGGAGCTTTGAGAGACCATAACTCTTGACTCGGGTTGAATAACAAGGCTCATAATATATCAAATCAAAGCTCGTTGAGAGATATACAAAAATCTTGACTTGAATTTACCCATAACGACCAATTTTAAATCTAAAAAAAATACTATTTAAAGTCTTTTCAAAGGATTAAAAGAATTTATCTTTTGGACTACTTTACAATTTAGGTTATTTTTGTCTTTTGCGGAGTTATGTTTTTGATACTAATTAAACCATTTGTTTAGTTGATTTTAGGATAGTTTGATCATCAATAATCTTGTCCCGTTTGACTATCCTTTTCCCAAAACTATGTATTTTGGATATCTATTTCTTGGTATTCTACTGAATCAAAAAGTCTTTAGAAGATTGTTTCCGATGTTCATGTTCAAGTCAAAGAATCCAATAGTTTCCACTACAATGATAACATTGATTATCATAGAGCTTAATGGGTTTAGCTTGATTTAATTACTATGAGAATAGCAGTTGTGATAAATGCATCGTTGTATTTTGAGTGAAATATCAATTATCTAAGAATAAATCACCTTTAAGTGTAGTCTAACGTTGTGAGAAAAGGGACCATATATGATTTGTGAATATTAATCGCGGTGAAATCGAAGTAATAGAATTGTCTTCAGATTTGGTTTCCCAATCATCCTTTTATTTAGTTTTCTCAGTTTGGTTTAGTTTCTCATTACAACAATTCCTTATTTTGATTTCGTCTAGATAGCCTACTTTGTATATAACGGATATTCTACAACACAGTCCAAGAGAATGATATTTTTATTACTTGACGACTATGCACTTGCAGTTTCACACGCATCATAAAAATATATGACTTGGATTTGTTCCCATCTGATCTCGCAAAAGCCATCAATAGGTTTTGACCAAAATTCATTGATAGACCTAGAGGATTAGGAATTCTGAAATATGGCCATGGAATGGAAGAGTTGAGTGTGGAGAAGGTAGATGTGGTGTGCAACACTGGTTTTGAGTCTTCTCCATGAAGTTATAGGTTTGTGCCAATTGACACTCATGATGAAAATTTTAAAATATGGTGTTGGTTTTCCAAGATCAGAACCAATGTTTCTAGAAATTAGAAAAATAGTGGTGCTGCTTTCCAAGGATCAACACCACTGTGATGTTGTTATTCGAAGAATAGAGCCATAGTATTTTGTTGATTTCAAAAACTAGTGGTGCTGGTGAAGGAGGATCAACAACACTGTGGTGCTGTTATTCGAAGAACAAAACCACACCACCACAGTGTTCTGTTGATATCACAAAAGGGTGGTGTTGACATAGGAGGATCAGAACCACCGTGGTATTGTTATTCAAGAGGTGAATGTGCGGAAGGTGAGTGTGGAGAAGGTAGATATGAGCCCAATTGGACATTGGAGCACTACATAAACCTAACAGACTTAGATTGGGTCGAATCAAAGATTGCTAAGTCAATCAATAGATTTTGATCGAAATTCATTGATGGACCTATATAATTTAGATTTATGAAAAATCATCATGGACTGGAAGACGTGAGTGTGGAGAAGGTAGATATGCTGTGAAACCCTAGTTATGAGCCTCCTCCATTAAGTTATGGGTTTGTGTCAATTGACACTAAGTCTAAAACTTTAAAAACCTTTTGGGCGTAGTTGATAATGCCTTTAACTTGATAACCCAGGGCACATTTGGACTCCAAGGTACTATAGAAACCTACCAGACTTAGAATGAGTCGAATCAAAGTTAGATAAGTTGATCAATGGGTTTTTATCGAAATTCATTGATAAACATAGGAGATTTGGATTTCTGAAAAATGGTTATTTACTAGAAAAAGTGAGTGTGGAGAAGATAGATATGTTGTGAAACTCTAGTTCTGAGCCTCCTCTGTTAAGATATGGGTTTGTGCCAATTGATAGAAAATGATGAAGATTTTAAAATGGTGGTGTTGATTTTGCAAAATCAGAACTAATGTTTCTAGAAATCAGAAACTAGTGATGCTGCATTCCATGGATCAACACCATTGTGGTGCTTCTTTTGAATGGTCGAAACCAATGTTTTGATAAATCAGAAAATAATGGTGTTGATTTCCAAGGATCAGTACCATTATGGTGTTGGTTGTAAAGATCAACACCGATGTATAGGAGAAATTTGAAAAGCAATTGTGTTGGTTGGAAAATATCAGGAACAACATGGTGTTGAGATATATCAAAGATAGTACTAGATTTAAAATCCAGCACCAAGCAAAAAATTAATGTGGTGGTAGAATAGTTCATTATTAATATGGTGCTGAATTTAAATCATCAATATGACTATCACTATAGTGCTGGAATTTATATTCCAACACCACAATGATTCTTTTTTGTATTTTATAATAGAATATTCAGCACCATAGTGGTGCTAGAATATAATGTTTAGCACCACTATCTTACGAGATGGAACTATTGTACATCTTCCTGGTTTGAAAGTTCAGCACAAGTAGTAAGTGTAAAAAAACACTACTAACACGTTGGAGAAATCTCTAAATATATATTTTTTTCCATTTGCTCAGCACATAATATCTCATATCATTAACCTAATCGTTTACATTCGGATGATTGTATTCACACCGTCAATTGATTTTTCCAAAAATCAGAACTACATAGCAATGGACGATAGAAAAACTCTAAAACAATATTTTCTAAACAAATATATATTATACTATAGACTATATTTTTACATATAAACCATTCGTGTAGACTATATTTTTAAATAGTATATATTGATATTACAAATAAATAAATATTGTAGCCGATATAATATATACATGAGATAAACTTGAAGAGAATCAATGAGAAATTGCTGAATGAGTTGCTAAGCCTAAACCTTGATCAATCTTCTTTGGAGAACAACTAGTGTTAAAAGGTTTTCTCCAACTTTTTAATCCGTTGAAATCCCGCTAGAATGTGTGTTTTGTTAGGAAAGAGTTGCATGTAAAACAGGAAGAGAAAAGATAAGCATAGAGCTTTGGATGACTTAAATATTATGTGACTCGGATACTTTGGAAAAAGGGAATGAGGTCAGTTGTTGGTAGACCTGACCACGGGCCGAGTTTGAATCAGTCCCGGCCTAGACCTCTAACCGGGTCAACGGGTCGATTATCCATTAACCTGGTTCAATGGACCCAACCTATAATTAGCAAACTGCTAGTTCAACAACGGGTTGATTACCCATTGACCTGATTCATATATTTTTAAAAATTTTATTTAGATTTATTAATTAAATTTTTGTATTTAATATGTTTATAATATTAATGATGTGGTTCAATATTAATTAACATATTCTACCATTCTATTTAAACTATTTTTTTTAACCTATTATCTTGAATTCTTTAATGTAAAACTATTTTATCTTTGTATTTAAACAAAATTTTAAACCTATTTGCCTTGAATTTTTTATATGGGACTATTCCACCTTTCCATTAAAGCTAATTTTATAATATATTTTGCCTTGAATTATTTGATGTGGGACTATTCTACTCTTAGCTTATTAAATTTATTAATCTTATTTAACTCTCTTAATTACTCAATGGTCTTATTTTATTCATTTAATATTGAATTTATAAAAATTATCAATAACTTGTATGATAAGAACTATTTAACATGGATAATGACTTGTATGAAAAAAGAATATAATTTATTTAACAATAAAATTATATATATAGTAAAAGCTATCATTGAACATATAAAATTAATTAAAAGATATAATTTATATGATATATATAGCTAGACTCAATCCATATTTGTAATCAGGTCAACGAGCCGATTTTGACCATTGAATTTTTTTAATATAAATTTATAATTTTTAAATATTTTTTAAAAAATAATTGTAATCTTGAACCGTCTTGAACCATCATGAACCGTGAATCGAATTGTGAACCGACAATTTCGAACAATGAACGCTAACTGTCTTAGACGGTTAAGATTAACGGTCGACATTCCAAGAACCGTTGAAACGACGATTTTGAACCATCGAACTGACGGTTCCGAACCATGGTTGGGTCTAGTTGTTGGAGGGAAGGGTGTAATTGAAAACAAATGTGCTCTTTGGGAAATCTGAAATTGCGATGCGCCCTTTGAGAATTACAGAATTTTAAGTGCGCCTTTAGTCAATTGCCTCTTTTTTTTTATCCTAGTAGCAAAATAAAACTTTATTAGTCTCAATGTTATTTACCATCTTACACATTTTAATGTTATCCTGCTCACCTCCTGTGTGCATCTCCATGCTCATTTATAATATTTTTTTGATTTGAATTTTTTTTGTGTTTAATACTATAATCTAACTCCTACATCCTAAAGAAAAAATCTAATTGAATTAACCCCGGAGCCAAAAAAAAAAAGAAACAAAAAAAAAGAAAAAAAAAAGAAGAAGAAAAACACAGGTGCACTCGGAAGGTGTGCTTTGAAGGTCCGCAGGACAAAATTCCTGAACCATCTTAAGTAAAAAGATGTTGAACATGAAAGAGATGTAGAGTTTATTAATATTCTGAATAAGGGAGAAATATGAAGATATGGACAGATGTAAATAGTGATCTTGTCAATTCATGGATGGAAGAAGGAATCTAAAAAATAATAATTTCTCAAAGGACGCACTCTAAGTTTGGGATTGCCTAAAAGTCGCACCGAGATTTGAGAATGCCCAAAGGTGTACCTCTTTCTCATTTTATCCTTCCGTCAAAGCTGAGTTTTTCTCTTCCTCTCTTCTCTTTCCTCTCTCTTTTATATGAAACAACTTTCCTCTCTCCTCTTTTCTCTTAAATTAAATTAAACAGATGTTAAGTTTTCCTCTCTTCTATCTCATTTGCAAAAGGTGCTGATTTTAAATTAAACAGATGTTAAATTAAATAGATGTTAAAATAACCACTATGGTGCTGATTTTTAAAAACCAACACCACAGTTTAACACACCAGCACCATTGTGGTGTTGTTTTTTAAAAATTAGTACCACTGTGGTGCTATTGTTTAAAAATCAGTATCACAACTTAAACACCATCACGTTGTGGTGTTGATTTTTTAAAAATAATAAAGGACATATTTGGACTCTAGATCACTGTAGAAATTCACAGGAGTTGGAATGAGTCTAATCGGTCTCTCAGTCTATAAATGAGTTTTGATCGAAACTCATTGATGAGCATAGGAGATTTAGATTTTTGAAAGTTTGACATATAATGGAAGAGGGTATTGCAGTGAAGATATTTATGATATCCATACCTAATTCTGACATCCCTATGATAAGTTATATGTATGTGTCAATTATCTTAAAGTCATAAACTTTGAAAATTTTCTAATCATTGTTGTTAACGACTTCAAGCTAATATCTCTGGGCACATATAGACTTTGGGGCATTTCAGAAACCTGTAACACTTGAAATGGGGCCGATTAGAGCTATCTAGGTCAATCAATGAATTTTGACCAAATCCATTGATGAACGTAGGAGATTTGGATTTTTGGAAATTTGACATGTAATGAAACAAGGTAGTGTAGTGAAGGTATTTATATTTAGTTCTGACATCCCTACGATAAGTTATGTGTATGTAAGTACCCGGAGATAGTTTTGATGTGATCAATCGAGTTAAGTTAGGTCATGTGTGTTTTGATCCTTGTGTCTAAGTATGCAGGAACTTAGGAACACGAGAAGTTGAGCGGAAGACGCAGCGGATGAGAAGGATGACACGGGAAGCGAGTTGACAAACTCGGTGCATTCGAGGGAGAGAAGTTGCGGAAGAGTACACCAGTGGAGCGAGAAGGACGCGGACCGAGGGACGAGAAGCCAGGGAGGAAGCCTGCTCGAGGAGAAGGTTGAAGTTTGATTCGGGTGAGCTCAACTTTGGACGACAAGAGATCAACCAAGCGATTGGAAGGACTGGAGGCACCCTAGAGAAGCTGGAGGAGCCTCACCCGCCAGGCATTGGAGGCGCCCCCATCGAATGGAGATGCCTCAAGTGCCCAAACACTGGAGGCGCCCCCAATGCTCAAAGGCGCCTCATCCGCAAGTTGAATGGAGGCTCCCTAGAGCAATGGAGGCGCCTCGACCGCCAGACTCGTTGCAGCGGATAAGGATCTAGAAGCCACATCAGGTCAACCGAGGCGCCCCCAATGCTTGGAGGCGTCCCCAGCGCTGCGAGATCAACAATGGATCAGTTTCGATCCATTGGAGGCGCCCCATGACTGCCACGTCAGCAAAATGGTCACTTCGACCATTTTGCTATAAATAGTGATTATGTCCTCTAGTTTTATACAACACACTCTATTCTTTCAACTCTGTTTGTTATTTTCCAAGTCTATACTTTCAAAGATTGTAAGAGGCTACTCCGCCTTGACGAAGGAGATTTTAGTGGAGCTTTCGCCTGTCTTGGATTAACAACCACCAAGGTTGTAACCAAGTATATTCTTGTGTATCTTTCTTTATGTTTATTTTTTATTTAATTAATTAGTGTGTCATTGCTTAGTAAAAAGCAAGAGAAAGGTTTTATTTAAATTGCAGGCTATTCATCCCCTCTAGCCGACTTACCTGATCCTACAATTGGTATCAGAGCCAAGTTCGCTCGGAAGGACTAACCGCCGACCCAGCAATAAAATCAAGAGGAATGACCAGATCAAATATCTACCACCAAAATTTGAGGGAGAGTTCACGGCATGGAAGCGTAAAATGGAGGTCTTCTTCAAGACAGATTTCAACATCATGTTGTGTATCAAAAACAAGTTTGAAGTACCCAAAACAGAAGATGGAGAAGAATTCGAGGAACACCGTTGGAGCAAACGACAAAAAGACGAATTCATGTCCAATGGTAAGGCTAAATTTTATTTTCTTAATGTTCTACTTGTGCAGGAACTAAATCGGATCGGCAACTACAGCTGTGCAAAAGAATTTTGGGAGAAGTTCTTGGAACTCCACAAAGGTACATCACAGATTAAATTAGCAAGCAGAGATATACTTCGAAATTAGTTAAGCAACCTCAGACTGGAGGAAGGAGAAACAGTTGCGCATTTACATGATAAGTTAAAAGAGGTAATAACTAGACTAAGCAATCTCGTTGAAATGGTGTCAAACAGGGACAGTCTCCGATATGTATTAAATGCATTTCTGAGAACCTCGA
The DNA here is from genome assembly GCA_038050645.1 of Hedychium gardnerianum. NCBI lineage: Eukaryota > Viridiplantae > Streptophyta > Magnoliopsida > Zingiberales > Zingiberaceae > Hedychium > Hedychium gardnerianum. Next base: position 2,729,516 of record JBBUKS010000049.1, on the reverse strand, counting down.
TGTGGACATCAATAGTAGATTCTTACTATATCTCCAAGAATCTTGAGGTAAGTAGTCTATAAGATTTTTTTTCGACTTTAGAACTTCACGAATCTCGATGTGCAGGATAAAAGAAAAGTTAACCCAGAATCTAGCATTAAAAGCCAAGAAGAACGAACCAGACTCAGAATCTTCACCTAACGAAGAAGAAGAAGCTTATATGATAAGGAAATTCAATAAATTTTTTAAAACTAACAACTTTGGTAAGACACAGGCTAAGAAGCTTCTACGGGGGAAAAGAAAAGTAAGGTGCTACAACTACAATGAAGAAGGGCATATGAAGGACAACTACCCCAAATTGAAGGATAAAGAAAGAGAAAAGATGCAAGGACTTAGAAAGTTCAAGCATCGAAACCTCAAAGCTACGTGGAGTGACTCATTGTCTGAAGAGTTCGAGATCGAAGAATATGCTGGACTAGCCCTAACTGCAACTACCAAGAGGAGAGTAATGATGAAGGGGGAGCTATTTTCGAAGAGAGCAGCAGTGAAGGGGGAGCATCCAACTACGAATCCGACACGGTAAGTGAGGTATGTCGGCTTCCTCCTAAACAACTGTATGATGGTATTAAGCTTTTATCTAGATCTTTGTGTAAACTTAGAACGAAATATGTCAGTTTGAAATAGGTCAACATTGATTTGAAAATTCAATTAGGAAATGCATGTCCATTATCAAAATTTTATAAACTTAAGGTGGAAAATAAAAATTTAAAAGAACAAATAAAAATATTGAAAAAGAATTATGTATACTCAAATTCGAATATTTCTGATAGAAATTATAAAGAATTAAATTGGTATATTAGAAATCATAGGGGTCAAATTAGAAAAATATCAAAATTTGATATTCCTAAAAAATACTTGATAAATCCAATAGGTAGAAATTTATTTTAGGTTCCAAAATCTGTTCTAGCCTATTAGATTATCTTTATATGCATGCTAGAAAATAAATTATTTGAGTTATTAACATTTTGTTTGCAAAATTTTCTTCGTAAATCTTCTATTTGATTATTTTTCATGTTATATTTTTTGTGATAGAATTTAATGTTTTCTATTACCAAAAAAAATTTTGAAAATTTTTGATCGTTGCATAAATTTTTATGAATTTTTCAACAAAAATTAAATTTTTAAAATTAAAAATTTAATTCTTTTTTCAAATAACCGTTATAGTTTAAATGTTTAGAAATATTTGCAAAATTTTTCTCCATCAAATCCTATTTTTAATTTATTATCTTAGAAAATCTCTAATTCTCTAAAGAAAAATATTTTCCTTTATAAGAAAAAATATTTTTCTTGTGAATTTTTTTTAGAATTAGATTAGTAATTCTGAATATTGAAAAAAAAAATTCAATATTTTTCTAAATTTAAAAATAATTTTTGTGAAATTTGTAATTTAATTGTTAAAAAATTATTTTCTTAGAAATAATTACGATAAAAATACACAAATTTCTATCTCATGTATACATCCTTAATTAATTTTTTTCATATTTTTTTATTATATGTAATATTTTCCCCATATTTTTGATGTGATCAAGGGGGAGAACTTGTGTTAAGTTAAAGAGGGAGATTGATTGCAAAACTATTGCTTGTACTTTATTGCCAATTTTTGTGTACTTAATTACAATATTTTTGTCATGTAGTTTAGTTTTACAAATTAATGCTTTGTTTACCATAACTTGAACTCGGGTTGATGTATATCAAAAAGGGAGAGATTTTAAGTACCCCGAGATAGTTTTGATGTGATTAACCGAGTTAAGTTAGGTCATGTGTGCAGGAACTTAGAAACATGAGAAGTCAAGCGGAAGACCCAACGGATGAGAAAGATGACACGAGAAGTGAGTAGACTGGCTCGGTGCATCCGAGGGACGAGAAGTTGTAGAAGAGTACACTGGTGGAGCGAGAAGGACGCGATCCGAGGGACAAGAAGTCGGGGAGGAAGTCTGCTCAAGGAGAAGGTTGAAGTTGGGTTCGGGTGAGCTCAACTTCGGACGACCACAGATCACCCGGGCGATCGGAAGGACTGGAGGTGCCCCGGAGAAGCTGGAGGCGCCTCAAACGCTCAAACACGGGAGGCGCCCCCCAATGCTCAGAGGCGCCTCACCCATAAGTTGAATGGAGGCGCCCCAGAGCAATGGAGGCGCTCCAACCGCCAAACTCGTTGCAGCGAATAAGGATCTAGAAGCCACGTCAGGTCAACCGAGGCGCCCCCAACTCTTGGAGGCGCCCCCAACTCTTGGAGGCGCCCCCAGCGCTGCCAGATCAGCAATAGATCAGTTTTGATCTATTGGAGGCGCTCCATGACTGTCACTTCAGCAAAAAGATCACTTTAACTATTTTGCTATAAATAGAGGTCGTGTCTCCTAGTTTTATACAACACACTCTATTCTTTCAACTTTGTTTGTTATTTTCCAAGTCTGTGTTTTCAAAGATTGTAAAATGCTACTTCGCCTTCACGAAGTGGAGCTTTCACCTGTCTTGGATTAACAACTACCTAGGTTGTAACCAAGTATATTCTTGTGTCTCTTTTTTTATGTTTATTTTTATTTAATTAATTAGTGTGTATCCTTGCTTAGTAAAAAGCAAGAGAAATGTTTTATTTAAATTGCAGGCTATTTACCCTCTTCTAACCGGCCCACCCAATCCTACAGTGTATACTGTTGGTGCAGGGAGCACCAGAATCAAACCTATGTTTTGATGTTATCAAAGGATCAGAGTTAAGTCTTATTGTTATCTGATGAACTAATCCAGTGTGCAGGATCTCAACTCTGAAAGCCCTA